>JBBIGC010000152.1:94538-111573 GCA_037576955.1 Lepidarchus adonis
TAAAATTATAAACATTTAGATAAGTATCAATGGATAGATATAAACACACCATCATATATTGCAGGGCTCCATTTTTTAACCACGTCTTGACAATTCTTATCGTGACACATTATGTCCGCAATATGATTTTCTAAATTTATCTTGATATAGTCATTACTAACACTGTCAAACGTAATGTGTCATGTCAAAGTTCATCATTATGTTGCACCTAAACCGTGTGATTGTTCTTAGGTTTGAAGTCTGAATAAATGTCATTTGTACTCATTAACCTTTAATTTCACAAAGTAACAAAATTCTTTTTTGGTAATCCTTGGATACGACCACACTTTCACATGTTCATGCTGATTGCAGATGTGTTCAGTGTTTTCCAGGACATTAAATGTTTGTGTTGGGAGTTGCATGTACAATTTATCAAAGTAAACTGTTTCTCTTCAGTGAGTCAAAGAGACTCACACTTATCTAGATCTACAGAACCACTAACACGGTTTCTTCAAAAACACTTACAGTATGATTTTCTCCTTCCTCTGGGTCTGGGAATTGCAATATAATATTAGCATATATAATATATAAATAATAATGTGTGTGTGTGTGTGTTAATAATAATGTGTGTGTGTGTGCTAGAGATTTGAAATCAGCATGAAAACACTACAGAATTTCTTTAAACCACTGTCTGCCCTTTGGAGGCATCATGATGGAATAAAGTAAACATGGCGGTGGAGGGGCTTATAGCCTCACCTTTTTTATAAATCAGGCTGTGATTTTTGTTCATTAATTTTTTTTAGGGTAGGGCAGACAACTTGAAGCCAATTGTGTAGAGTGTAATTAGGGTTCTGTCAGAGAATGTATGTAAGTTCCAAAATATCAGTTATTGAATGAAATCTGAACTCCAAGAATCTCAAAGTATATGCAATGTTACAGCCCTTGTGTGCAAGTGTCTTGTGCACCAATATTAACACTTTAGCATGCTGGGCAGACCCCGCTGTTTCCCTCATCCAAATGAAAGGCTTTCTTTCTGAAGCTGTGTTAAACCTGGTTTGCTTTTGTACAACACAACAGCTACAGCTAATGCAACTAAACTAAAATGTTCTACTAAAGTCTTGACTCTGACTTGTACTGAGACTCGATTTCACATCCCAGCGACTCCAGACACTTGAGACTTTTGGAATTGCAAAAGATGATCATCCTTGTCACATATTTTCCAACATAGTCCCACAAGGTCTTTTTATTGCAGCCATGTCATGTCACCTCAGACCTTTTAAATTACTTGACATGTGATGTGGCATTTTGCATTGTCTCAGAATATTTAGTCATATACTGTGGGTATAGAAAAATAATCACCCCTTTGAAATATTCCCTATTTTGCTTTAAATTAAATCACGCAAAAAAATATTTCTTCCCAGCTTTACTTTTTCAATGCAACTTCTAACATCCAACTGAAAGTACATTAATTAGGTGTGTTTCGGGTCGTTGTTGTTCAAAGGTGAATATTCTGCCCTTGTTCAACCTTCTGCTAGAGGGGTTTTCCTCAAGAATTTAGAATATTTCTTGGTTTTTTTTTTTTGGTTTTTTTTTTTAACAAATTTACTGAACTGTACCTGTGATATCTTTCACATGGATGTTATAAATTGCATTGAGTAAGTAAAGTAGAAAAGCTATAATATGTTTGTTTTTATTTAAGATCGTAAAGGGAAAAAAGGGAACATTTCAAAGGGGGCGATTAGTTTCTATTCTTATTCTATACCTTTTAAGTGAAATGAGTAGAGCCTTAAGTAAAAGTGTCAAAGGTTTTAAAGTATGGAGTCAGAAATACAGTTCAACGAAGCCTAAAACAAATTAATTTAAAGATTAAGTATATATAAGTGAAAGTGACTGGTAGGATATTCTTATAAGAATCAATAAACAATGTCTTTTGATCTTTATTGAGTGAACAGTACAGTCTTAAAATCAGCTAAATGTACAGTTAAAGTTTGAAATTAAACACTAAATAATGTATTACTGTGTCTGTTACAAGATGCACATGTGTTTAAGGTAAAATTGGCATCAAATGAAATGTGGTTACACAGTGCCACTAGCTTGGTACTAACAACGCTGCACATTTACATTGGGGCATCAAGGGAATGAACATTGTGTGAGTGATGAATCAGACAATGAAAGACTACTTTTGATTGAATTCTGCATCAGATGTTACTATGGCATACAAAACATATATTTCATCATTTAAAAATATATATTTAGTTCTCAGTGTCTTAGTGTCTGGTGTGTCCTGTGATGGACTGCCCACCTGTTCAGAGTATTTTGCCCTAATGAGCTCTGGGAAAAGCTCCAGTACTCCCTGTGATGCTGGTTAGGATAAGCGTCTCACAAAATGAATGCACGGATGGAGAGACTGGAATAGCCCAAGCTTTTTTATACATGCAGCTACATCCTTACTTTCCCTGAGAAAAGCAGCTGTGCTTTTATTTTTGTCTGATCTCAATGCTCCATGCACTCAAACACATACAGCCATGCTTGTACTCTCAAATAAGTGCCCTCTTTCTGTGCTGGAGTAGTAGAATCTGGAGTCTGTGCAGTGACTGTTGCTATCGTCATTTTTTACTGTTCATTTCAGTATAATTATAACTAGGGGTTTTCCGATCCAATCTCAAAGACCGGTATTGGTGTTGATCAGGGCATTTTTTAACTGATCAGGATCAGTTGAAGTGTGAACAAGCCTCAAACCGATCCTTTGTTTTGTCTGTGATTATGCATGAGCTGTAATTATAAAACTTTGTGGCAGTGCACAATTAAAATTACAGCAGTGTGGAAATATTTTAAACTTGGAAATGAAAACAGTCTAGTGGCCATGTGTACTGTTTGTAATATGATTGTTTTGGTGGCAGTACCATTTAGTACAACTAATTTGATACAACCCCTAAAAAATAAAAACTCCATGAAATATTGCGAGTCCGATAACTCAGGTGAACACTGCACTGAAGCAGCACACACTGGATAACACTTATACATGGAGAAAGAGATTTCCTTGAGACAGAAAAAAAGCAAAACAGGCAGAGAGAGTAATTGAATTCGTCACTTCAGGTGACCAGCTAATCAGTGTGGTAGAGAATTCAGGATCTCACTGTCTTTCGGAACTACTATATGCCTGACCCCCTCTACACCAATTCCAGAACTTTGTAGCAAGGTTCTCCATAACCAAGGTATTTTATCAGATGTCACTGTGATTAGTTTAACCATAGACATTTCGAGTCCTGATGTTTGCCCAGTGTTGATACTTACCCTCATTGCACACTGGATTAAACCCTTGTTTAATTTAAAGTGTGTGGTATTAAAGCACATCAGTTTCACTGATCTCATGCAGCAGACCATGTAAAACAGACAGTCAAGGACATGCTGGGCAATTGGGAAAAACACAACAAATGGGTCCATGTCATTTTGCAGGACAATGTGAAAATTCAGTAACTTTGATGTGCTTGAAGCGGGCGCTGTGAAACTGTTACCTAGGAAATTCAAATATTGAATCAGAACTCCGTATCAGGAAATACTAAATAATAAATGTCTTTTTGCACAATATAGATCGTCTTTAAATGTAATGATAAAGTACAAATACACAAGTGTTGTCCACTGTGACCTGTGTTGTGTTTTGTCAACCATTGAAGATGAACATGCTAACAATAGCAGTAGTTTTTTTCCCCACCACCACTTCCCGTGGGCAGGCGTGGCCTAGTGTTTAGGGCATTGCCTTTGCGATTGGAGTGTCACAGGTTCTAGTCTCAGTCCTGTCACGACTGAGGTACTGTTGAGCAAGGTACTGTCCCGCTACACTGTTCCCTGAGGGCTGTTGATTTCATTGTGGTGGACTTTGTAAGGGTGTGCATTCATAATAACAAATAGTCATATTATACTTCATTTTATCAGTGCAACTTGTACACAAGTTGGGCAAACCTCAGGAGTAGGCCCTGCCAAGATGGGTGCTGCTAGAAGTTTTGGGATCTTTGAAAGAATATTATATTGGGCCCCCATTATTATATAATATTGTGTAATATTTATAGGAATATTCTCTTTAGTATGTTTACAGCCCCTTAAGGCCACAATCAGTATGGTTTATGCAGACATGCTACTGCTAATCTAAAACCACTGGATTTATATTAACAAATGATATCTGTCTGCATGTAGCAAAGTAATGGGGGTGTCTTTCATTAATGGAATGTAATTAGCCATGTTCTTATAGACAATAAAATAGGTGTTTACTCTTAAGTTTGAGAACCCTGTACATTCGACTATATAATTTTAATGTGGCCATTTGATTTTAAAAAACATTCTAAACATAATTTTATGGGTCACAGATGGAATGAGGTTCTTACACTGGAATGCGGGATATTTATTTCTCCAAATGTAATGTTCCTCATTTAAGCCTAAAAGTTTTATTTTGGCTTCATAAAACATTCTTCCAGTATCCTTCTGATTTGTCTACATGGTCTTTAGCAAACTGTAGATGATCAGTAAGCAGTGTTTATGGCCATGAACACCATTGCTGTTCAATGTTTTTCTGATGGTGGGCTCATGGGCATCAACAATCATCAATGTGGAACTGGCCTTTTAGTTTTGTAGCATCTCCAACTATTACATGCCTTGCAGTTGGAGTTATCTTTGATTGTCATCTACTTCTCAGTTGGGTATAACAAGGGTCTGGAATTTCCAAACTCTTTAGAGATGGCCTTGTAATCTTTTCCATCTTTATGGGCATCAACAACTACTTTTACTTCTACATTCTTTGAGCCATGGCCCATAAATGTGTAAGCAGGCTTTGCTAGATCCCTTTAAATAAAACAGGGTCTCCTACTCGCACCAGATTGTTGTCTTGTTTTTTCCGCACTCAGGTGTGTTATTGACCAATATGTATTATTCACTGGTGTTAACGTTATGGCTGATCAGTGTATATACTAAATACACACATGCAGTTAGCATACAGAAGGTTCTCATATTATTGCCAACCATAACATCTGTTAAAGATACTTTATAAATATTATGAGTTTTTCTCGTCACCTTTTTGGGTGGGTCCTGGGACCTTTGGCCACCACTATTGGAGGTGTGGTGTCATTAACAGGATTATACACATGTACTTGTGCAGGGTATGTTTGTGGCCAGAGACAGTCATGATGGATTAGTATTAGGCTGCAGAAAGACCTGGAGGCGATGCTCCATGTCACTATGCCACACTCTGCTAGGATTTATAACATACACTGCTGCAGCTGACCTTTACTTATGACGTCATTACACCAGCACCAGAACATCACTTTTCCTTTCCTTTCTTCCACCCTTCTGCCACCTCTGAGAGAGAAGTGACGAGAGCATTCCACATTTACCCACTTCTCATTTGTTTGTCTAAGCTGCAGCGGAGTGTAGGTTCGAGTATCTGTCAGACTGACGGGAAAACAACAGGGGGCGTGTGCATGTACATGTGTCTGTGTTATCTGTTTACAAGCAACAATATCTGCCAACCATGTTGCACCTCCAGTTTGGAATCCGTAGCCCAGTGTGTTTTCAATTTAAGAGCCATTTTACCTCTAGCACATCATATCCCAGTGGCACGATTTTACCACCGTCGTTTGAGCCTTTCTTCGGCATTCATGCCGAGTGTCACCAGTCAGATTCAATCCACTCTGTTCCACAATGAAGCTGCACCATGTCCAGACAGTTTCATTCAGATCTAGACAGCTGCAATAGAGGCTCCTGCATTTATAGATGGTGAGACTGTCTAGTGGCCTATTCTAGTGCTGGTGCTGCATTGTACATCGCTCTCACAAGACAAAGAGAGAAACCGGCAACTTTCTGAGATTGAACTTCAGGGCTAATCATAATGTGATTGCTGCCCAGTTAAAATGTTCACACAGTACAATCCACTCTCCCTCCTCCTGTATTATCTGTCCCAAATTTCAGTATGGACATATACAGGGCTGGTGAGCTATTGAAACGAATTGCCATTATAGATGTAAATTTCAGCGATTGTATATATGCAGTCATGGCCAAAATTTTTGACACCCCTGGAATTTTAAATGAGCATCATATGCTTGGAAAAAAAAAACAATTTACCTACAATTTTGAAAAGGTGTCAATAATTTTTGCCCAGCTAAGTTTTTGAGTTTTTTGTGAAGAAAATGCTTTTTTTGTGTCGATCCTATGCACATAAAGTAAATAAACGTGTATCCAAAACATTTGTAATTGCAAAAGTCTTCTGGAAAAATTCCAGGGTTGCTGATGATTTCAGTCATGCCTGTATATACAGTGAGGCAAAAAAGTGTTTGACAGCCACCGATTCTGCAAGTTGTCCCACTTAAAAAGATGAGAGAGGTCTGTAATGTTCATTATAGGTTCACTTCAATTGTGAGCAACAGAATGTAAAAAAAATCCCCTTTTAAAGAATTTATTTGTGTAATGGTGCAGAAAATAAGTATTTAGCACCTACAAAATAGCAAGAATTCTGGCCTTCACAGACCTGTTACTTCTTCTTTAAGAAGCTCTTTTATCCTCCACTCGTTACCTGTATTAATGGCACCCGTTTGAACTCCTTATCTGTATAAAAGACACCTGTCCACACCTTCAAACAGTCAGACTCCAACCTCCACCATGGCCAAGACCAGAGAGCTGTCTAATGACACCAGGGACAAGATTGTACACCTGCACAAGACTGGGATCAATCTACAGCAGGCAGCAACTTGGTGAGACGAGATCAAGTGTTGGACCAATTATTAGAAAATGGAATAAATACAAGATCTCTGACAATCTCTCTTGACCTGGGGCTCCATGTAAGATCTTACCGCATAGGTTACAAATGATCTTGATAACAGTGAGGAAACAGCCCAGAACTACATTGGAGAACTGGTCAATGACCTGAAGACAGTTGGGACCACAGTAGCAAAGGTTACTATTAGTAACACACGTTACTAACATGTCAGCATGGATTAAAATCCTGCAGCACTTGAAAAGTCCTCTCTGGTATAAACACCACTCGCCGTGTTTGGAGGGGGAAGAAAGCCGAGTTGCATCCCAAGAACATCATACCCACTGTGAAGCATAATTTTTGGTTTTGGCTTTTCTGCAAAGGGGACAGGATGACTGATCAGTATTAAGGTAAGGTTGAATGGGGCCATGTATCATGAAATTTTGGACAAAACCACCTCCTATTGGTGAAAGCACTGAAGATAAAATATGACTAGATCTTCCAGCATAACAATGTTCCCAAACACATTGCCCAGCCAATGAAAGAGTGGCTACTTAAAGCCACTGGAGCCAAGGTTCTGGAGTGGCCTAGCCAGTCTCCGGACCTCAATCCAATAGAGAATCTGTGGAGGGAGTTGAAAATCCCCACATACCATTAAATTAAATGGTTTGAAACTCAGAATAATGGAAGTTACATTATACTTCAGATGTAAATATTATTTACTGCTGGCTGCAAAGTCAGCTTGTGTTTATTAGGTTGTTAGATTAATGTTGCTTTTCCTCCAAACTTCTGTTTAACAGTTTGATTGATAAGCATATTTGGCTCACTTGCCAAAGTCCACATGCTTACTAACTTCTTTTATCTGTTGGGGGTCTGTGAGTCAGCTTTGACCAGCAATTGTTGTTTTGCTCATTGTTAAGAGTTGCATGGTAAGCAATGAGTGGCAGCCCAAATTGCCAGTGGTGGCACCTAATGGTTAGAACCTTGCCCTTGTGATCAGACCTCAGCCCTGAGGCACCCTTGAGCAAGGAATCGTCCTGCTACGCTTCTCCCTAGGTGCTGTTGATAGTGTCTCTCTGCTCCAAGTTGGGTTGGGTTATGGGGTCACATTTTGTTGTATGTTGGGCTGTGTTCACAATGACACCGTTATTTACACAACTTCATATCACTGCCTTAATCTACACAGATCATGCTTTCTTGCACAATACTGTATGCATTAATTACAGTCAACTGCTCTGGCACGCTGCATCTGTGTACACTGCTGTCATTAATAGCTTATGAGATAAATTCAGGTTATGGTATATCTGAAAAAGTAATTGTTGATTTGTCAGAGACTTGTATTACAAATAATGTGACTGCTTTTAAATGGCATATAACATTTATAAGATATATTCCAGGTGTTGTATGTTTACAAGCCAAAGGCACAACAGATTCTATACCAATATTATCAGGAATAGTAGCATAGTAGTAGGATGACACCTTGGTGGCTATCCTGGGCTGTGTTCACAATGTGTGTATGTAGCTGTTACATCTACACTTTTCCCCTTTCTGTCAGGTGAGTAGGCATAAGTGAGTAAATGTGAACATAGCGCACCGTGACCTTTTTTTTTTACCCATCCACACATGGAGCAGCTATTGACAACAACCGGAACGCAGTGTAGTGGTAGAGTCCCTACTCAAAGCTACCTGAGTGCACTTGAACCTACCACCTAGTGATCACGAGGGCAAGGTCCTAACCACTAGGTCGCCACTGCTCTGTTGGTGTCATTTATGGATCATTGCCACCTAGTGTCCCAAAATGTCTTTATCGTTGCTGTGAATACTGGGTCCAGTATCACAGAAATCACAGTTGTACATAAATGAAAGTAGCTGAAAAGGCACAAAGGCAGTTCAGCTTTTCTTTGATAATTCACACAGTGTATGGTGTGGAAGAAGTAAGTAAGGACAACCCCATTTCTTGTTTTTCGCTTTGTGGGTTAAACAGCTTTTTGGCACTGCTCCGGTGTTGGAAGCTGCTGAGGAAGGAGATGAGGTAGAGAGCATGACCCTTTGCTCACCCCTTTGTATCTTTGATAGGAATGCATTTAGCAGACCATCTGGTGTGTGTGAGTGTTTTGGGCCTTTAACAGACTGGTGCGCTTCATTGCTCTCCTTGGGCCTCCCCCTATTAGATCCACAGCAGCGATGGTGATTGCACGTGCAGGGATGAAAAATTGATAAAGGCTCTGCGTGAGGACATTTTTATTTATTTATTTCCTTTTTTCTGATCCCTCACTCCTTCGACTGCCTTTCTCTCAGCGTAGCGGCTCGACCTTGCTGCGAAAACCAGCTGCCGACACACAAAAAGAGCCCCCGCTGTGGCTCTGCAGAAAGCTGCTTCATACAAGCAACACAACATAGGTAAAGAATATGAGCTCTACTTAATGAAGTCAGATTTGCTCCTCGCACACACTCGCACTCGGAGCAAAGGCGTCACTGGGCACTGCAGTCAAGCAGGGTTGGACTGCATTGCCTTCACAGTCCTTTAAGGGTTTCACACTAATGACTTTTAACTGGGTATAAATAATCAATGAGCAGATATCTTTGGTTAGTCGAGCTTAACATTGCGTAGTAGACAGACAGTTTTGGTGGACATAATGGTCTAGTTCTTCCCCTGTACAGTTAATAAGAAAAATCTTGGGCAGGGGTGGCCTAATGTTTAGGAACTTGCACTTGTGATCAGAGGGTCGCAGGCTAAAGTCTGTCTGGGCACCACTGAGGAACCTTTGAGCGAGGTACCACCCTGCTACTCTTTATTAGAACTCTTTGGGTAAAATAAACTAGCAGGTAAAAGCCATTAACATTAAAGATGCTCCTCTCTCAGTAGCTGCCCACTGCTCAGTGTGTAATAGGGTAAATACAGAGGTCATATTTCATTATGGTGCATTTTGTGCAATAGGATGGGGTTCATGTCAGGCTGCTCGGGATAGACAAAATGTCTGTATTGCGATTATACATCATATTATGTTTCTCTGATTAAAATGACTTTGGAGTGTGTGGCTTTACAATGTCCATTCATACATGGAAACAGTCCATAGTAGGGGTGGGATAACATTGATTTGGCGATATATTGCCGTCCTTGCTAATGCGATATGTTAATCGATACGCTGTTTGCAAAATATATATTTTAATTAATAAATATTCACCGCCAATTTGATTCGCAACCAACACTACTTTATGTCTTCTCTGAGTGGCACTGCTCAGATGAATGCAGGAAACTTGGGCGAAGGTTGAAGAGGAAATGACCAACTGACTCAAGATTCAAGATGATTTATTCGTCATATACTAGGTTATACAAGTATGACTAGCAGTGAAATTTAACCTGATGTGCTCCGTAGACTATACAGAATAGAGATAGAAATCAAGTACCGTAATTTCCGGACTATAAGCCGCTACTTTTTGCTAAAGCTTTGAACCCTGCGCCTTATAATCCGGTGCATCTATTCTATAGAGTTTGGATGATTTTTGTGATGTCGTAAGAGGATTTGTTTTGGTTTGTTCCACTGTTGTACGGCACTACTTTGCTTGGCGGAAAGGCATGTGATCAGACAAAAAAGCGTAATGAAGGAGTGGCTGCAAGAGTGCTATGGGAAGCGACCTGAAGGATTCTTTCACCAAAAAAAAGCATTGCTTGTTTTGGACAGCATGAGAGCCCATATCACAGATTCAGTGAAAGCAGCCATTTAAGAGCACAAACTCGATTCCAGCTGTGATTCCTGGTGGCACAACGAAGCAACTTCAGCCACTCCATATCAGTGTAAATCGTGCTTTCAAAGTAGCACTACGCGTTCAGTGGGAAGTGTGGATGACAAGCGGCGATAAATCATTCACCAAAACTGGTTGCATGCGAAAAGCCAGTTTTGCCCAAGTCTGCCAGTGGATCCTGACAGCGTGGAGAAGTGTCAAAACACCAACGGATTTCGAAGGGCTGGACTGTGCGTGATGCAGAGGAAGACACCGCCATGGCCCTTCAGAGGGTGTTCGATTCCGACACTGACAACAAGGAGTTCTTTGGTTTTGAAAGCGACAACGAAGGAGAGACTAGAAGAGTGGATTACGAAGCCACCCTGAGCCTGTTCGTTTCCGACACTGAAGAAGAGGATTTTGGTGGTTTTAGTGCGTAGGAAGAAAAAAAGATGGCGATGACTGACTTTTCTTCTTGTTAAAGCCGTTTTACTGCATCTTAGCCTAAAAGGTAGGCAGATTATATTTTTCTGGTGTGCTGTTTTGTATTTGTAATTATCGGTACTTGTACATATAAGTTATGCAAATACATGTATGTACTGAGCTCAAAATGTTAATAAAAAGAATGTGTTCCCAAACAGTCATCTCTTTCCTGACAATCCCTGTTGTGCATATTCTCTTACATTTTAATGATAATTAATAAATTAAACATTAAAACACCTGCAGCTTTTAGTCCGGTGAGGCTAATGTATTAACAAAACAGGATTTTCCACTAATTTTAGCTGTAATATTCAGGTGCGCCTTGTAGTCCGGAAAATACGGTAAATAGAAATCAAGTAAATCTAAAAGAAAAAAAATATGCATATATATACATATGTACACATATTCATACACACCTTTACACACTATATGTACTAAATAATAAGAGTGAATTGATTGAATTGGCAGAGACAGCTAGGCTGAGAGATGCCCCATTTACTTTTAAATCTAAAATCTGGATTCACTATGGCTTTTATAACATTGACAACAGACCGTGGATCATTTTGTACCGGGAGTAAGTTGATATATCTTTATTAAACTGCCTCCATGTCGCTCATTAGTTACCGTTAACATTACAGAATAATATGCTAACCTATTGTAATCAGAATGGATTTAAAGCATGAGATTTTGAAAATAGCATTGTTATTATTTATGTAAATGAACATAAACGCTGTGTTTCTGTGATGCATCACGATATCATTGTCTTGCAATATATCGATTGTCGCACAATTGCTGTGTTGTGATATTTTTGTTATCATGGGCCATGTGTCACAGATCATATTGTATTGTGCCATATGAGACCCTGTGATTCCCACCCCTAGTCCATACAGTCCATGGAAGCTAAGCTTAAAAACCGCCACATTTACATATAGCCCCTTTATAACGCTACAACAATTTAGCCCCACCCCTTCACATGAAAGTTCTAAGAAGCTCTGAGATTGGTTAGAGATTTGATATATCAGTATATCGATAACAATGTGTCGACAACATATTGTGCAGCCCTAATATCATGGAAAAGTGCATTTCCTTCATTTAAGTGATATTAATAAGTGGTGCATTCACATTGCTAATGTTGCTAATTTACCATTGCCACAGCACGCAACCCATTTTTAAAAGTTAAGCTACAAAATAGTAGTCATTTTCAGTTCATAGTTCTTATGATTAAAAACATGGCACACATGTCTGCCTATGAAACGTAATGTAGTTTCATGCTCAATTATGTTGTAGCCAATGAAAAACAACTAGTTTTATTTCCAAGGGACAAGGAAATTGTCGCTTAAAAATCACAACGGTTTTGGTATATATGACTAAGTGCATGTTATATGTAGGCCTTAGCCAAAACAATAAAATAGAAGACAAATTAAGCTCTAGTACATAATGTGATTAGTCATGACCAATGCAGTGTGAATACAAAATATTCCCCTTACTGCAAATGTATATAGCAAGGCCAGGCTTTTTATTTAACTTGTAGCTTTTTGAAATGTATTGTTTTGCCACTCTTTGCTGCTTGTGCCTTTGTACTGGCATAACAGTGCAAATTTCCAACTTGTGGGACTAATAAAGGTTTATCTTATCTTATGTTTGATGTGTGAAGTTTGCTTTTGTTTTGCAGAGGAGCAACGAGGCTAATTTAATAGAAGTCTATGTCATCTAGTATTCTTTGTGCAACACAAGCTGCCATAACATGACAGCTAAATTAGTCTACAAACCTAATAAGAAATCTTCAGGCATCAAACATGTCTTGGCTGTCTTATTTTTAATTTTATATTTTTTACTTAACTGGGAAACCAGTAAATGTGCAATGTTTTTTTTTTATTATCGCTGGTGGTAGAGTAACAGCCAGGGAGCCCCCAAGCACTGCTTCCTGGGCACTGTCCATGACAGCTCCCCTTTACTCCTATATGAATGGGTTAAATGCAGAGGTTGGTTGTGGTGCACTGTGTGCTGTGGTGTGTTTAAAATGGCAAATAATCACTCATAATCTCATAATATGGTTATAATGGCAACTTGTAAGGGTTGATGTACATACTGTACGTGTTTCCCCTTCCATGAAAGCAATATAGTGTCATGTCCAGCCCTAGAGAAAACATGCAGGTGAGAGGGGCCGGGGGATGATCTATTTTGAGTGTTAGCTGATGGAACGCGGTGCATATGAGCAGATTGGAGGGCTCAGTGGGAGGAAGCTCCTGTAGAGGTGCGAAGTAGTCTTTCACTGGGTTTGTTTGTTTTGCTGTCTTGCCGGACTGCATGAAGCATGGTGCTCCTTCGCTCGCTCTTCTGTGCTGAATTTCATGGTGTGATGGGACGCCGTGCTGAATTCTTTGTAGGCTGCGCCGGTTGGAAGTGCCGAGCCTTCATTGTTCTTTCAGCATGAGGCACGTTTTGAAAAATACAGGGGCGCCATTTACAGTGCTGTCATGCCTTTGTTTTGCTCCCGGTGAGAACGTGACACATTAAGGGCATTACAAAGACATGTTTACCCTCAGGAATATGCTGAATACAGCACCAGTCAAATGTTTGCGCACTGGTAGATGAAGTTTCCCACATGTGCGACCAATAGTGAAGACCTCACTGAAATCAAAGGAGTAGAATCTCTGTAAAGGGAGATTGGCTTTCTGACAGAGTAAGGCTATCGACGTCCACACTGCCTCATCAGGACAAAGCTGATTGGCTCAAAGGCATGAGCAGGAGAGCTTCCACAAACTTTTTTGATGTCATACATGCAGGGAGTTAGTGTAGCGATGTAATGATGGATCTTTTTTTCAATTTAAACCATGTGTTAAGTTCACTGTTGGACCCGAAGACAAAGTGATATCAGCTACTTTAAAGTGGACCCATTGCTGGTACAGGCAATATCATGTTTCTACAGCTTGACAACCATATACAACCATTGCTGCACAGGCCTGGGTGCACCATGTCCAGTGCTAGGTGTCAATGAAAAAGGTATAAAGCAAGTTGGATAAAACTAACCATCCAACATCAGTGTCTCACTAATGATGTGGTTAAATGCAGTCAAACCCTCACAGCAAAGTCCAGCACCAAATGTAAGAGCTATCTATATGTCTGTCTGTCTGTCTGTCTGTCTGTCAGCCTATCGATCTTTCTGTCTGCCTGTCTGTCTGTATATATGTCTCTTTTTAAAGCAAGTGCCTCTAGAACAATCTATTCAGCAAGGCAGCAATGAACTGATGACGCAATACAGGTAATTAAAGACTTAACACTGAGCATGTCAAGCATCTTTGTTTTTATGAGAGACCCACTTTTTGGATGCCTGTCATGCTATGTACATTTCATGCACAGTGTGAACAGAAGGCATTTTTGCGTTACCCCTGGCTAAGATATATTAGAAACCTTAAACATAAATTCAAATTTTATTGCAGGAGCATAATCTCACATTTCACTCAAGTGAATAAAAAAATCTCTCAGTAAGAAATTATTATTTTTAATAAAATCTTATGTGCTACTATTATGGCCACCCCTAAAAATTCCTATAAAATAAATGTAATTGAAACATTTTTGTAATCACTACTTTAGTGTTTAAAATTGATCAGAGTAAATAGGAACTTTTAAAAACCTAATTCATTCCTGTTTTCCTGGGGTATAAATATGGTGTGAGTCCTATTGCTTTTAGCCAATCTACATCAAGGAAAAGACAAAACTAAATGCTTTTAATTAAGGCAGATGTGTGTTGACCTTCATAAGTCAGCTTATGGCTACAAGAGAATAGCTACTCGCCTAAAGCTGCCTGTATCTAAAGTCAGAGGAAGTGTAAAACAACTGTAACAGTGACAGACAAGGCTGGGTGAGGACTGAAGTTTATCTTGCCACCATGTACAGTGAGGAGGATGGTAAGAGAAGTAAAACATTCTCTAAAGCTCACTGTTATGGCCATCTCCATGGCAAACATAAGATGCTATCTCTAAGCCAACAAACTGTTTGGGAGACATGCAAGGTAAGAACAAAATCAAGCTCCTCCCATGGCTAATCCCAGGACTCTGGATGATCTAGAAAGATTGTGGAGCGAGCATTGGTAAATTCTGTGTCTCCAAACTTGTGAAATATTATAGAAGAAGATTAAGTGCTGTCTTGTTGGGCTGTATGAAATATTGACAGCAGGGGTGCCAATAATTGTTGCACACATGGTTTCACATAAAAAAAGTGAAAAAAAGCCCCAATTAATAAATGATTGGATTTTTGTCTTGTTGTGTTATACGTGCCTATATTTTTCAGAAAAAATAAGAATTAATTAGAAGCCTTAGAACGCATCTTACACATGGGTGCTGATATTTGCGCTGTAAGCTTGATTTTACATGCAGGCTCACAATAAAGCAACAACAAAGCGAGTGCTACTGCTTTGTGCCTGAATGTATCCAAACAATGCCTGACTAGCTCAGCTGATTGACAGTGATGATGCTACTGTTTACACCCACAGCCATCATCACTGTATACAGTATAATATAGGGTCACAGATAATCAATGAGCCTCGGGTGCCCGTGACCCTGTTACAGAGTTACCTGCTGTCCTTCCATGGTTTGCTTTTGGTAGGTACTCACTACTGCAGACCTGGAACACTCTGCCAGACCTGCTGTTCTGGAGATTCTCAAGCTATCGCAATAAGGTCCTCAGACCTTCACGCTCCTGCTTCCAGCACATGAGTGAAAGTGCCTTCTCACATGAATTGCTGCACAACCAAATGTGATCCTATAACCCATCCACACAACAAGCAGTGGATCTATCAACAGCACCTGGGGAACAGTGTAGTGGGACGCTATTATGCTTGAGGGTCTCTTAATGGAACCTGAGCCAGGACTTCAACCTAGGATCAAGATGTCTTATCAGATGGCTGTCCCATCAAACAATGCTTCCGTACTGGGAGGGCAAGCATTCAAACTGATGCTAACTTCACTGGACTGCTTCCTACAGTTTAGGGAGTTAATCCTCACCTCTGGTGCCTTTGGCTTGCTGATTGGGGGCCTGAACCCAGATTCTGTAAAGCTGCTTTGTTACAATGTCTATAACAAAGCAGCTTTAACTATAAACTATAAGTTCTAAACAAACATATTTGACCTGAAATTTGCATCATCTGTGGACTTGTTTTAACAAAACAGAGTGGAGGTTGTTAAGCTTCTTGTTTTTCAGCGTAGGAGTGTAAGAGCTTGAGTCTTTTTGTACGGATCGGCAGGTTTAGTGTGTGTACAACAAGAAAAGAAAGTGTAGCGTTTTCTTTTCTTGCGCTTTGCTTTTGGCCTTGCACCCACCTTCCATTACTGAATGACTTGAAGTCAAAGGTATACATTTTGGGGTGACCAAATGGATTTAGAGATGTATTTTTTTGTGTTGGGAAAAGTGCTATCCTCAGTCATCTTGAGTAAACTGGCAGCATAAAACCCTCCACATAGTCTCTGAAACCCCTGCTGTTTGAATATTCCTTTCATCCCGCAACTTTAAAATCCATCATTAGGATTAAATCCCTGCTACATTTAGTCTCTCACTGCAGAACGTTCGTCAGTGAGGGGTCGAAATATCACAGCATTCACACAGTGCCTTTTGTGCCACTTCTGCTGGTGAACGGCTGTTCTGTTTCAGCGAGAAAGGAGGATGGGTGGAGGGGGGGACAGATAAAGGGAAGTACAATAGATCGATTTGCATGACTACAGTTAAACATGCAAAAAAATGCATCTCATTTTCCACGGCTGTTTGTACCTCCTGACACCAATTTGTGATATTAATGTAATTTGGACCTGGGTGCCATCACTGAGGATGAGGGGCTGGTGAGGGACAGCTGTGTGCCAGATCATGCGGATGTTTTTCCGGCACTTTGTATCTGCTCCGGGATTCAGGCTAATGGGTTTTGTAATAAGCCTCCAAACCTCTGTGCTTTCCTTGCGCTTGTTTCACAAAAGCTCCATGAATTCCCCAGCCCTGTCCTTCCATTATGATAAAAACAAAATTCAAGGCACACAGAGAGAGAAAGAGAGTGCAAGAGAGAGGGAGAAACAGAAACAGACGGCATCTTTACATGCTTCATTTCTTTACATGTATATATACTGTGTATAT
>JBBIGC010000152.1:111673-129944 GCA_037576955.1 Lepidarchus adonis
GTGTGTGTGTGTGTGTGTGTGTGTGTGTGTGTGTGTGTGTGTGTGTGTGTGTGTGTGTGTGTGTGTGTCACTCTCTCTCTCTCTTTCTCTCTCTTGCCCTCTTTTACTCCCTCTTTATCCCAGGTGCTGAATGAGGTGGTTGTGGACCGAGGTCCCTCCTCATACCTCTCCAACGTTGACCTCTTTCTGGATGGTCACCTAATCACCACAGTGCAAGGCGATGGTCAGTCACTATTATTTATTTATGTTTTTTGTTTTATATGAAGAATATATAATTTCACAAAATGATCACTTGTCTCTATTACTGTGTGTTCGTCTCTCTTAGGTGTGATTGTGTCCACACCAACTGGCAGTACTGCATATGCAGTGGCAGCAGGAGCCTCCATGATCCACCCGAATGTCCCAGCCATCTTGATCACCCCCATCTGCCCTCACTCACTTTCCTTTAGACCCATTGTAGTACCTGCTGGTGTTGAGCTTAAGGTACTACCGCTAGTGTGGACTATACAAGGCAACACAGTTATTCTGCAGAAGAAATGTTGTTCCTCATTTCTTTTCAGCAACTTCAAAGAAGATTTAAATGTGCTAGGAATACGTCCTACCTCATAGTGGTTGTTTCATAATTATATCTACCAAAAGCATGCAAGTGAAGTTCACAGCTTTGATTGTAGTTTACAGATTTCCTTTACTTGGACTAGATTTTCAGCAGGTTTTTTTAAAAGGCTAACGGCCAGTAATCTGAATTTTAGGTCTTAATCTGTCTTATAGATGATTTTGATAGGTTGTAAATTGGTTGGCTCATGGACTTAAAACCAACATGGAACCAATAACCACTAATGTAAACTGTGTAGCCTGGTGAGAATTTATTGGCACATACCCACTAGCTAGTCTGAGGTAATGTGGTGTGTGGGCTAGGGTGGTTTCTCTTCTCTCTTTTAGAAGTAATACTTTTTTTGTTCTGGTGGCATTGCTTTCATGTAATACTGTTGTGTGCAAGTTCAGAGAGCCTATTGAAAATAACATTTGAAATCTGCTGTACTGTGTACAAGGAAAAAAAAGTCTAATTAGAACCATTGGGTATAAAGGCATTAGAGAGATATAAAGCATTATTATTTATAAAAAATATAAAGCAGTTGTAAAAAACACATAGCAAATGCCTGGCATCCACCTGTGAAATGGGTCTTAAAATTGCTTTCATTGTGGTTTTCAGAAAGGTCTTGTTGAATCTGCAGAAACCGTCTTCTCTTTATTCTCTGGAATATATTCTGCCCTTGTTTAAAAGGCTGACTAAGTCAGCTAATAGGAAGGCAATCATGGAATCTGTCACTTGAGTCTGAATGAATGCAGCACAAATACATATAAAGAAGATTTAGATAGCTATAGCTGAGGTTTTGATGGAAAAAGAAAAGCTTTATGCAGATGGATTTTTTAAATCACTTTAATTTGTTCTTGAAATAAAATTGTTCAAAAGAACGTTCATTTATGAATGAGACTTTATTGTGCATGTAGTAATACTCTTACAGTATAAACATATTTCTAAATTATCTTCTAAAGGAAAACTTGTCTTACAAATTCTGACATGACAAATGGTCCTGCTTTTAGATTATGCTGTCACGTGAAGCCAGGAACAATGCTTGGGTTTCATTTGATGGGAGGAAACGACAGGAGATTGGACATGGGGACAGGTGAGAAATTATGACGTTTTGTTCTTTGAAGTGCTACAGATACTTAAAAGTTTGAGAATCAAATTATTATTATATTATTATATTCTTATAAGAACCATTATATTAATGTATAAACACATCAATATTTGAGTTATGTATGGGAAATTATACATGAAGGTATTGAAGGTATATAATCATATACACTCTGTGTAATGTGTTAATGTCTTACTCCCATGATCATGCAACTAATTGGCTTCCTCTGTTAAGTCTGATCCCAAATGCAATGGTCATTTCTTTTCATATTTGAAAATATTTTCTCTTAAATTCTTTCCCCTCACTCATTAAACATACATTCTGCGAAAAGTAGTTCAAGAAGTATATTAAATTGCTAAACATTTTAATTTCATTAAAAGATGTTAGAAATGATATAGCACTAGGATCAAGCGATTGTTTTGAAGTTAAAGATTGGTTTTGTATGCTACAGTGCACACTTTATTGCAAGCACATTTGACATTTGTAGACAGATGACAAATGCTTTTATTTTCTGTATTCATTCTTTAAAATGGAAAAAGCCCTTGACCCCTTTGTCTTGATAGATAAATGTCCACCAAGGCAGGAGAAACTGAAAAATCGTGTGGAAGCTCTGAGTATTTAGAATGAAAAGCAGGATCTAGCAATAAGCAATTATTATTTTTTGTCAAGGTATCTACTGGAAGATTTGATCACTAGTTTTCACATGATGCATTCTGGGTATTAAATGATTAAAATAGAGTAACTAATATTTCTTGTTTTTACAGCATCATACTAAACATTTGATATCTGTAAAATTGCACAGCATTAGCATACCAGATTAATTCATAACTCATAACTTTGGAAAACGTAGTTATTTTTAATGGAACATCTGAAGGTTTTGAATGTTAAGACTGATGCATTTCCCAAAGTTAAACGGAGCAGTGCACCGAAGTTATAAAGATCAGCATGGGTCTGTATCACCTCATACCATGCACCGTCTTTTACATTTTCTGTTAGGGAGAGGTGATAATTGAATAAACAGATTGTATTAAGAGAATACTCCTTGTAAGGAAATACCTCACTTAGATATCCACTTATCCAGAGACACTACATTTCTGTGAAGCAAACCTGATTCCTGAAAGGTACTTTTGCCTAAAGCTGGTCTGTGGGTGTGTAGGGGAATAAAATATCAGTATGTCAGACATTCTTCTATTCTTTCTTCAGCATCACCATCACTACTTCCTGCTTTCCTGTTCCCTCCATCTGTTTCCGGGACCCGGTGAATGACTGGTTCGAGAGCCTGGCACAGTGTTTGCATTGGAACGTCCGCAAGAAGCAGAGCCACCTGAGCTCTGAGGAGGAGGAGTTCTGAGACCCTACTAAGCAGAAACCAGCCTAAAGCACTTTGGTTTTCTTTACTTTCTCTGGCCTATCCGGAATTGTCTTTCTATGCTGCTTCTTCTTTTTGTTTGTCTATACAATATTTTAAAATACTTTCAACATCTTAACAGTCATGAGCTGCCAAGAAGACATGTCATTAGTTTGAGTTACTTTCACAGTAAAGTGGCAAACTTGACGAGAACAAGTGAAACATCAGGTATAGTTCACAAACACAAGGAGCAGTTAAGCACCACAGCAATAACTGGATATTGTCATAATTGTGCCTTAAATCACCTAGAATGTTACAAAGAAAACACAGAAAGGAGTTGTTAGCAATGTATTACACTGTACTCAAAGTTGTACATCGACGTTACAGATATTCTGTAAAGCCAGAATAACCCGCTTATGAAGGATGCTGCAAAGCAAACCTTCTAAAAAGCTTGATTATTCATAGAACATGTTTTGGTTCTTGTTGGAAAGTGGAAAGTTGGAAAACTACTGCGTTTGATTTCATAGTCTTATAGCTGGTCCATCAACTTGAAGTATTTACAGTTTCTCCAGCTGGTCCATTCCATATCTACTTACATCATTCCTTTATTTTCTTTATTTAGGTAAAAAAAATATTTTAATCCATTACATATTTACATGTACTCCATTCCCTGTTTTGTTTTTTAAGTTTATAATTATATATAATGGGTGTTTGGGGAATGTTTTTGAGCAGAGGCAGATTGTATCCGGTTTGAAGTGCCCTTCATCCAACAAACCACTGAACTTTTTGAACGTTGAGGAATTGAACCAGACCACTCTAAAAGAGAACAGAAAAAAACATAAGGGGTATTTGACTAGTTACTGCATTGGGTTTTGGAAATCACATGCATTTGACCCTGTGTACTCCAAGAGTGTGTATGTTGGGTACACAATAAGTAAAGAAAAGAGGAAAGTGTGTTCACATGGATTCTCTCCTGATCTGGCCAAATAATGGAGTTATGCAATCATGTCCTCTCTTAAGATGCAAGGTGCAGCATCATATCTTTAATTCTGCACATAAATACCTTAATTATGGCTTTTGCCATGTTTTAATATCACTAAAGAGCCCTTATATTTAAAGCCTAAAGCTTATATTTAGTTTCTAAATGGAGTGTGGTTTAAGTCCAGCAGTAGTTTCCAACATGGGACATAGTGTGTATATCAAGCTAAAGTTATTACTGAATTGCTTTAAATGAAATCACATGATAACCATTGATTTTTAATTGGTCATAATGTACCAGTCCACTAAAGTATTTCCTTTTTCTGTTGAGAACATTCACACGTATTTTTAATGTAGCTTTTCCTCACACTTGGTTTACATCAATGTTATTGTCTCAGATGTTCAGGTGTTGCTCTGTTAGGTACTTTATATATTATCAGTGTAAAAATATAAATTAATATGTAAACCATACAAGAAGTATCTATATGTACATGTCAGTCTTCAAGTCTTCACTGTCTGAATGGAAAACATTTTTCTAAAAAATGTGCAGGCTTAACTAATCTTAATGACAGGAAGTGGAGTTTTTAAATATAAAATAACTTTTCATATTGATTGACAGGCCTGTAGTCGACTGGGCTTTTAAATATCTAAAAGTGTAGTCTAGAAGAACCAAAATGTAAATTTACTTGTTGTCTTGAAATGTTCTAGCTTTCCATCCCTTATTTTTTACTATCATTCAATTTTTGTAACGTACCTTTAGAGAATATATTCTGAAACTGGGTTTTGAATTTTTTACATAGCACTTTAATAAATGATCCAAAAATATGTTGTTAAGCTGTTTTTTTTTTTTTTTTTAATATAAGAAGGCATTTATTTATAGAAGATAATGATTGCATATAGTGTGCAAAACCTTATTGTATTTCATTGGCCCTAAAATCGCTCACTTGTCAACATTTTTCTTACGGAAAGCTCAAGAAATGATGTCTTCAAGAAATAAGCTGATAAGGTCTTTGTTTCTCAGTTCCTAATTTTGCCAATGCAACCAGACTTTTCTTGTCTAATTTCTTAAAATAAATAACAGTTTCCAGTAAGAAATTATTTCAACCTGTCCATTTAACACATTATCCCCCCTAAAGCCAACTCAAAATGATCAATGACAACAGCTAATACCAAAGACTTCTGCTGTCTTCTGGAGGAAACTGACTGTGTTGCCTTGTTTGAGAGTTTCCAAACCAAGCAGGAAGTAGAAATTGTTTCATCTTGCCTTTCAGGACTTTCCCAACTTAGCTTACACTTCATGAACTTCCTGCAAATTTTCCAGTTTAGCGACAGCAATGCTTTGTTTCAGGCCTAGCATTTTTCTGCTAAAATACACAAATCAATCTATGTGACTCAGTGGCATCACTATTTCAAATGTGTTTATTTATTTTTTTGTATCACAAATATATTCCTCAACATACTGAAAATTCATCCTGAAAAACATGTTGTACACAGTACACATGGATAAGTAGTTACACAGCCTTTTATATATTAGAAGTGCTCTACAGTATGTAAAGTAAAAACTTAAGTTAAACTTCAATAGACAGTGCAGAATATTATACAAACATCAAACAAGGTACAAAAAGTTCAACCATAATTGCTATTAAAAAACATCTGACCTCATAAATCAGTAAACATTTCTGGTTTACAGTACAGGGAGGAATATTACAATACTACAATTGTATCACCTGCAAAATATTGAACCATGTTTTGTTTAAAATAGTTGTGGTGGTAATGTGCAAATTTGTTAGCAATCCATAATGCAGAAATTAAAATGAGCAATTCTGGTGAATTCTGTAGCCAGTGAAACTAGAGGTTAAAAAAAAGATCAAAAGAAGAATCAAAACCATGAAAAATTTACAGAAATATACTTACAAAAATAATACAATCTGAGAAAACGACAATGTATGGCATGTGTCTTTGCAACTTCAAAATGTACATTGAATTTAACTGAACCCATTTAACAATGCTCTTGCTACTAATGATCACTTTTACACATGGACTGGACAGTCAGTAGGAGCTCACATCTTTCACATTGGCAGTAATGCAGCATTAAATACATTTTGATGGTTAGAAGGGGGTTTGTGACTAAAAGGTTGTGGGTTCAATTCCCAGAAACAACCAACAAACCAAAGTGTTCTTGAGCAAGGCACCTAACCAACAAATAATCACCCTGTACGTTGCTCTGGAAATAAGCATCTCCCAAATGCTGAACATGTAAATGCAGACAACAAACATGTCCTGGCTGATTGGGTAAACAGATGAAAGAAAAACTGGCTTTTTCAGTAATATATTAATTTAACATGCTTTGAGGTTCATTACAAGTGCAAAATAACGATTGGCCAGTTATTTCAAGTCACAACTCGCATTCTTAACACAGCTGTGATTTGAACTCAACAGTACAATTTGAGAATTTTTTAAAAATACAAATTTATGGTTAACACTAATTAAATAATATATTTTATACAGTACAGGCCCAAAGTTTGGTCACACCTTCTCGTTCAATGTGTTTTCTTTATTTTCATGACCACATCTACCAATGTAAATGGTCATGAAAACAAAGAAAACACATTGAATGAGAAGGTATGTCCAAACTTTTGGCCTGTACTGTATATTGTGATCCACAATTTCTGAAATCTTCATAACTGTCTTTTCTACATACAGTGGCAAGAAAATGTTTTGGAATTTCATGGGTTTCTGCACTAATTTGTCATAAAATGTGATTTGATCTTTGTCCAAGTCAAGTGCAATGACAAATATAATGTCCCTACAATAACACAAAATCTGATCGTTTTTATTGAGAATAAACAAACTACTCAAATGTCAATACCCTTGACTCAGATTTCATGACCAAATAATGCAGAAAACCATGAAGTTCCAAAAGTTTCATATACTTTTTCTTGCCACTGTAATTGGAGAATGCCAGATGCCTTTTACTTTGTGTTAATTTTATAATGAAATGAACCAACAAAAAATTGTCCAAAATGACAAATTTACATTAAAAGATGAATACATGTCTTCCTTCTGTAAAGACCCGTTTTTGTTTAGACAGCAATGCTAAGATAAATGCAGCCTGACTGTAAGTATTTAGATTTCAATTTCACTGAGTTATGCACAAATGTGGTTTTGTTTTAGAATATCCAAGGCACTTTCATGTATAAATTAGAAGAAAAAAAAAACATTAAAAAAAAGTCCTACATTTAGAAATTCCAAAGCCAGTAGTTCAAATTAGGGATGCACCGAAATTAAATTTTTGGCCAAAACCGAAAATGAGGAAACATTTGTCCGAAAACCAATACAAATTGGCCTGAAACAAATTAGGCCAATTTTTAGTACCATTGCTGTTATGGCTGGGACTTTGTACTTATCTCCCTAAAGTCAAGGCATTGCAATTGCATAAATTAATATTCATGCTTCAAAGAATAAATCAATTACAAAACTATGAAAATATTAAATCAAGTCAAAAATTGTTGGAATCCTGACATTCTAACAATGTACAATATAAAATACATTTCTAAATAAAATGTTTTAGTTGGTCCTGTTCCTGAATAGTCTACAGGCCTATAACTGACTGCTGAAAGATTAAAAAATAATAAAAGAAACTCTCGTAAAACATGAAGTGAATTAAAGTCAAGCGCACTTTAACATCCTCTGTAGGACGACTACGACAAAGTAAATCCCAGAAAAAGAGCTTTAAGGCCTTGTCAGAAATTGTCGCCAAGGAAACGCAACATTTTTTTTTTAACTATCTGAACGTGCAGCCACCCAAAAGCACCCCGCGCTCTCCTGATGCCTCAAATTTCGGAAAAGTGCTAGATTCAGACGCCCTTGTTGACAAGGCCTAAAAACTTCTGAGAGAGTGGTTTTTGCTTGTGTCATTACAACTTTCTGTTTCGGATGTGTTTAAACGTCTTCTGGACGAAAATGCATCTTTGGCCATTTTCAGGGCCGAATTTTTGGTGCATCTCTAGTTTAAATGGTATATAAGAGCAGTAAACAGATTGTAAGTACTGGTATTGTTGCTTGTAGAGACTGTAGAGACTGAAAATCAAGCTAAAATCTTACTTATTTCTAACAGTAAACTCTGCCACATTCACACTACTTTACATTTGGCATGATGTGGTGGATCAAATGCGAGCTTCCAAAATGGAAATTTAATAGGTGAAACTGGTCCTTGAACATCTTATAAATGGAATAAAAATGTTATAAATATGCATTAATTGGAAATAAAACATTCTTACATTGTCATACTCTTTACATATTAGTTTCAGTACAACAGTTCTCTCATGCAGCAGATCTTTCGTAGTAGTCCTCTTCTCAAAGGTGCTCAATGGTTGGCTGAAGCAAACACTAAAGACATAGGAGAGAGAGAACCATAATTAACAATCACAATGTAGCACAAGATTTTAAAGGGAATGACGGCACAATACTATGTATAAATACAAAGTTCATTTATGGAAACATTAGGAAACCTTTTGTAAAATTAAATTTTTAAAAAATCTGTGATATGTTTATTTCCTGATACAATTTTAACACTTTACCACTGTTTTACATCACCTTTCTTTTTAAAAATACTGTTTAATCCTTTGGAAATTACAGATACTATTTGTTATAATTTTCCAAGTGAAATTTTTGTCCATTCTTGCATTATACAAGACTACAGCTGCTCAAAAGCTGATTCTCCTCTTCTAGATATGCAATACATTTTCAGTAGGAGAAAGATCTGGATCAACATCATCTAAAAGCCCAATATTAATAATAATAATAGTTTGTTTATTGGAATTTTTGACCATTCTTTCAGAAGCACATTTGTGAGATCAGACACTGGTGTTGTATGAGAATCCCTGACTTGCAGTCTCCGCTGTACTTCATCCCAAAGATGATCTATTAGGGTCAGGTCAGGAAACCGTGCAGGCCAGTCAATTCTTCCACATCAAACTAGCTCATCCACGTCTTTACAGACCTTGCTTTGTGCACTGGTGTGCAATCATGTTAGAACAGCCCCATCCCCAAACTGGTTCCACAAAGTTGGGAGCATGAAATTGTCCAAAATATCTTGGTTTGCTGAAGCATTCAGAGTTCATTACACTGGAACTTAGGGACCAAGTCCAACTCTTGAAAAACAACCCCACACCATAATCCCCCCTCCACCAAACTTTACACTTGGCACAATAAAATCAGACAAGTGCCATTCTCCTGGCAACCGCCAAACTCAGACTCGTCCATCAGATTACCAGATGGAGAAGTGTGGTTTGTCACTCCAGAGAATGCGTCTCCAATGCTTTAGAATGCATTGGTGGCACGTTACACAACTGCATCTAATGCTTTGCATTGTACTTGATGCATGGCTTGGATGCAGCTGCTCAGCCATGGAAACCCATTCCATGAAGCTCTTTATACACTGTTCTTGAGCTGATCTGAAGGCCAGAAAGCAGAAAGTTGGTGACATCTGAACATTATTCACCTCAGCATCCGCTGACCCCGCTCTGTTAATTTATGTGGCCTAACACTTTGTGACCGAGTTGCTGTTGTTCCCAATCGCTTCCACTTTGTTAAAATACCACAGACAGTCGACTGTATCTTATAGCTATCTAATAGCGAGGACATTTCACGACTGGACTTGTTGCATAGGTGGTGTCCTATTACGATTGGCTCAGGCAGTGGTTAGGTTTAATGGTTAGGACTTTGCTCCTGGGATCCAAAGGTCGCAGGTTCAAGTCCCAACCCGGGCACCACTGAGGTACCCTTGAGCAAGGTCCCCACTTCACTGCTCCCACACAGTGATGAACCACAACCCATTCTTACTTCTAAAGAGTGAGCTTTTGATGGGTTTTCCTTTTATACCCAATCACTTCATTAACAGTTCTAATTAATATTGAACATTTCAAACTTTTTACTCTTCTTTTGTCTCGATGCCAGTGTGTTGCAAGAATCTAATGTCTGCTGGTCTGCCAAATCATAAAATGTTATTTCTTTGTAAATTTGCCAGTTTAATGAAGATTTTAAATCTGCACTATCATGCAGGTGATGGAAGCATGACCTGGAATCACTGGGGTATTTTTTAAGGTGATTCATAAGAAAATACCTTAGAGCAAAGTCCATCTCAATATTTGCATTACTACTGCAGAAATCGCATCATGCTTTAAAAGCTTAGCAGTGTGTTTTTAAGACTCTTACATGTAAACAAAGGTGTGCCATTAACTAGATGGGTTACTGCTAATATAGCTAGTTAGACACATTAAGCATACTTCTTTCATGAAGACCTTGACCAAAGCTGTGGTAGAGGCGGTACAGGCCCCAGAACAGCATGCTCTTGATGCAAACTGAGAACACACAGCCTGTTATAGCAGCAGCCTCCAGGGTGTAGGTCTTACTCTGGCCCCATTGAGTAATAATCTGCAACAGAGAAGAAATTATGTCCAGCTGTTCCAGTAGGCTGCTGATCGTTTACTCAAATCCTACATTCTGTTACTCTGTGTGAGGGTATGTGTACACTATAAGCCAAAATGTCTGGATACATTTTTTTCACAATTTTCACAATTGCTGCATAATTCAAAATATAAGAAGTGTACAGTTTTAATACTGGTTGGTGATATAAATCTGAGGTTAACTTTTTGTTCAGGGAAATATATGCCATATCTCACAAATGTGAGTACACCGCTCACAATTTTATAAATATTTTTTAAAATATCTTTTCATTGGACAACACTGAAGATAAGACACTTTAATACAATGTAAGATAGTCCAGCTTGTACAGTATAACTGTGTCAATTTGCTGTCTTCTCAAAATAACACAGCCATTAATGTATATACTGCTGACAACAGAAGTGAGTTCACCCCTAAGTGAAAATGTCCAAATTGTGTCTAAAGTGTCAGTATTTTGTGTGACCACTATTATTTTCCAACACTGCGTTAATTCTTGTGCATGAAGTTCAATAGAGCTTTACAGATTGCCACTGGAATCCTCTTCTACTCCTCTTCTAGGATGACATCATGGGGCTGGTGGATGTTAGAGACCTCGTACTCCTCCACCTTCCGTTTGAAGACGCCCCACAGATGCTAAATAGGGTTTAGATCTTAAGACGTTTGCCCAGTCCAGCATCTTTACGCTCAGTTTCTTTAACAAGGCAGTGGTCATCTTGGAGGTGTGTTTGGAGTCATTATCATGTTTTGGGATCATGCTCTGCTTCACTATGTCACAGTACATGTTGGCATTCATGGTTCCCTCAATGAACTGTACCTCCCTGACACTCCCACCACCATGCTTGACTGTAGGCAAGACACACTTGTCTTTGTACTCCTCACTTGGTAGCTGCCACGTCGTGTTTGACACCATCTGAACCAAATAAGTTTATCTTGGTCTCTTCAGACCACAGGACATGGTTTCAGTAATCCAGGTCCTTAGTCTGCTTGTCTTTAGCAAACTGTTTGTGGACTTTCTTGTGCATCATCTTTAGAAGAGGCTTCCTTTGGGATGACAGCCATACAGACCAATGATACATTGTGTGACGTATGATCTGAGCACTGACAGGTTGACCCCCCACCACTACAACAGCAAATTTACACAGTTATACAAGCTGTACACTGACTACTTTACATTGTATCAAAGTGTCATATATTCAGTGTTGTCCCATGAAAATCTATAGTAAAATATTTACAAAAATGTGAGGGATGTACTCACTTTTGTGAGATACTATATATCTTCTGACATTTCAAATCAAACCACTGATGATTGCAACCATTATATGTTACTAAATAAACATTTATTGTTTCTTATTTATTGACTTGTAATTTAACAATATATGTGTTTGTTGTTTCTGTAGTGCATGAGGGAAATTTTGATATCACAGCAGTGGTGTTATTTACAGAGCCAGTTTTAGAAATTGCACTTTTGCCCCAAAAAAGCTTCTTATAAACCCATTTATTTTAGACTGGCTCAGAAATGCCCTCCAGTGTCAGCCCAGAAAACCAAGTGCCAAGCAGCAATTCATGAGCCCACAGTTTAAAGTCTTCATCTGTGAATATATGTATTAATGTGTAAGAAAATGGCAGCTTTGGAACAGCACCTCAATGCAGAATACAATGCTTTTCTTAAGGCCTTGCATATTTCAGCAAAACAATGCTAAACTGTATATTGCATCTAATACAACAGCATGGCTTCATGGTAGAACAGTATTGTAGAACTGGCTTGTCTGCAGTTCACACCTCTAACCAAATGAAATATTTGATGCATCCTGAAACAAAAAAACATCATAGAATCCTGTATCAGACAGGGACATGACAACATTCTTCTCCCAAAAGTCCAGCAACTGGTCTCTTCAGTTCCTATATGTTTACAGACTGTTGTTAACAAAGGAGGAGATGTTACAGAGTGGTAAACATGCCCCATTAAATTTAAAATGAACTTACTTTTTAATGGTATATTAAATAAATTAAATATCTGATAAAGAGAGAGATAGACTGATATACAGACAGATAAAGCATTACCGTGTAAAGAAGGTAAATGAAATAAGCCAGCTGTGGCAAGTTCTGCAGGGCAAAAATCCAAACCAGCACTTTCACTTCTTTTAAAACCTGAGAAGAGATGAGAGGGACAGTGATGAACTGTTACAAATATATGTATTTTTGTCATCAACCATTATTTCCAAAAGGCCAGTTATCTCAACACAGTCCTTAGCCGTACTGATAGTCTGACAATAATAACTGCAGAGAGAATGCACTGAATCTGTAGCTTAGTCATAACTGTTTTAAATCAGTCCTTTTACTGTAATTTGGGAAGTTACCAAGTATGAATCTCTTAATTAAATTTATGACATTATTTTTAAGGGAGCTTATGTGCTTTCAGATAACGTAAGGCAGGAAGCTATTATTTACCATTGACAAAAGCAGGAGGCAACACTGCACCTTGTGTTTAAATTAAAGGCAGTTGATATCAAGACCTTACTACTCAAGTGAAATTTTCAGTACTACCTACTCAAGAACTTTTGGTCCATGGAAATGAATATCAAAGTCAGGTTCAAATTAATGCAGGACACCTGACTGTTGGTCACATGCACAATTCCATGGAGCACTGGTTCTTGGGTAAGTTGTAAGGATCGCTGACAGCCTTTAATTTAACCAGTAATCATTTGTTTAACTCCCAGTTTAGAAGTTTTGCAGGAGGCGTGCTCCAGTGGGAAAGGGTATACCATTTATTCTAGAAAAAGTAGTAGATTATAAACAGACTTACAGCAGTAATCCCAGTTGCAGCCGTGAGGCAAGCCCAGACAAGCCCGATTCCCAGAATGACAGTGTGGGAATAGGACACGGAGGTGCCTGATGTCAGGATTAGAATGCACAGACACAGCTGTTGGAAAGGAAAAATCATATTTATCAGACCAGGTAAAAAGAAGTATAAATCTAAGGATGGAATGCTGTAGAACCAGAGCTGTCGCAATGTAGCAAATCAGCAAAGAGATGTCAGTTAGCATGGCACCAGAGCTTTAAGGGTGACATAGCTGAGCAATGAGAGATTATGCCCTACCAATGTAAGCACGCCTACATTTTAGTCAGAACCAGATGTGCTAATCTGTTTTTTGACATCGACTGTCACTTTCTTGTCTATCAAAATAAACCAAAGCACATCACAATAATCATAGGCATTCTGAAGCACACACTTTTATCACATACATTTTTGGAAAACATATCCACACAGGCAGTGGAACATCATAGCAAAGTCAAAGAACTTGACAAAAAATAAATGGACAGACGTGCAGTTCTGCGGAAATAACCTGGGCCTGAAGGTCGAATGTCACCATGGAGAAGCAGAGGTTCAGTATGAAGTACTGCTCCTGCAAGCTCTCCAAAGCTCCACCCACACGGAAAGCCATCATGTTGGGCCTCCTGATGAGCAGTAAGGCGCAGATCACGTGCAGCAGACCCATACACAGGATGCACACAAACCGTACCTGCGACACACAAATACAAGTCCTGAGTGCCTACAGAGATGTTCAGACACAAAATATCTCTTGAACGCTGGTGAACTGACAATAAACTCCTTTCTAGACCAGAACAATAGAACAGGATATGTATTGTCAATGTTTACAACAAAAAATGTTTAGCATTTGTAAGACTGAAAGCAAGATTAAAAAAAATATATATATATAACACAAAGATGGATGGTGCAGAAAATAGTATATACTGCAGAATTGAGAAATGAAGTGATGGTGGGGTTGTTGCACCCCAGTCTTTGGGGGTGATCCCCAGGGTGAATGGGGTTCTTTGAAACACAGCAGGCTTTAGTTTGAAGCTGGCCGGTGTGAATGTAGTGTTGTACCAATGGAGCGCTCTGCCGCCCTCAGCACCTGCTGTAGGTCTTTCCTGTGTGGCTGGTAAACCACACCATGCAACTGCAGGTCTACACAGCCAATCACCAATGGAATATTGCTGGTGTAAGCACTTTGCGTGTGCAACCCTCGTCTCGAATCTGGTTCAAAAAGCTGATCTTGAAAGTCCTGAATGTCTTGATTCTTAGTAAAGTTATAGGACAGAGGTTACGCTCTTGTCAACAGCAACTGGATACACTTACGTTATGAGATGATACAATGTTTCTCCATGGAGCGTGACGCAAACCTATAGTGCATCCAACAAAGTGAACAGGGAATGGGATGAAAGAGAGCACTACATGGATGTGATAAGTTCATGTAACTAGTAACAGAATATGAATACCGGTATATAATATATATATATATAAAGTAAAGTGAAGGTGTTTTTTAAAGTCCAGAGTGTAAATAGTGGAAAGGTACAAAAAAAAATCAAGTGAGGTATTACACTGAAATGATTCTTGGAAAAGAAGGGACGTAAGATTTATGTATATCCACCATTATGTACAGTCTTGTGATGACAGAGCAGAAGCTTCAATACCATTTGACCTCTTTAGCTGCTCTCACTATCCACTGCAGTGTGTTACCATCGGAAACATTGAAGTTTCTGTACCAGGCAGTGAGGCAGCTGGAGAGCAGAACTGATGGTTTGTTTGAATAAAATACAGTATTAACTATTAACAAAGCAGCTTTATCTGTGACCAAACGGTTCTGAAAAATATTTTTTTCTTGAAAGCGTGTGAACCCTTTTAAATTTTCTATATTTTATAGGAATGTGACCCGTAACATCATCTGAAATGTGCAGGACTGATGACTAGTTGCAGTTATTGCTGCACATGCGGGTAAAATCAAATACTGAGAGCACAAGAACGCGATCCACATACTTTTCCCACATGCAGATATGTTGCTGGATGTAGTTGTAGAAGTTTAAGCAGAATCTTTTTCTTGTATTCTTATTGTAAAATTTTTCCCAATTTTGATAGAAATCAGACATATATTTCTTAATATTCCATCTGAAAATTGTAATCTAAAAAATGTAATTTCTTGTTTCTTGATTACTGAATTGCCAGAGTGAGTCTGGCTAAAGTGCAGCCCTACATGAAGGCGTTAGCGCTAATGTAGTAAGACTTGTTAAAAAAAACCCTAACATAAATCTATATACCTCATTCAAACTACAAATGTAAATAATATTTTTCAGTTTTACTGTGCTAAAATCTGTTTTGTAATAAAAAAAAATTACACATTCATTAAAAGACATACCTTTTTTGCTTTTAGCAACTGCTACAACATATAAAGCTCAAATAAATACATTTCTAAAGTGATAAGTTGGGCTTGAATTTCTATATAATTGTATCATATTATACACTGTATGGTGTAACTTCTGCTTTCATTCTCTGAAAAATTCCTGAGGTCTTTGAAGTTGAGTAACCTCACAGTCGGCCTGTTGGGTGATGTGCAGTTGTGTAACTTCCCTATCGCAAAAGAAATCTAAAGGCAGCTCCATTTATGAAGAGCCAGCTTTAATTACTTCCCAAACTAAACACTGTTGTTCTTTCTGAAGAAGAATGATTTGGTGTGGCAGGCAGGACAGGGATTAGTCAAAAACATTAATGACCTATATAATGGGTTCAGTGCACATCTAGATTTACATTGTAGATAGTAAGAAGTGGCCTAACTACCAGTGAAATTTGACCCATTTGGGAAGATCATTGGGGACAAAAAATATGCATAATGTTTAATCTGCACACATCTGCAAGGCCAAAAAAGACTTGTCGATGTGGTAAACCTGAAGCAAATGATGGGGTTGATGAGTGTAGTAGTATTTTGAAACATCGGTTTCCTCCAAGTCATGTGAAGTTCCAAGACATCTTTTCAAGGAGAGGGCTAACTGGCAAATCTGCTACACCAGCTAACAAATGCTGTGTGATTGGCGGAAGGGGGAGCCATCTATCTCTACTATCTTGGACTCCCGGCTATGGATGGCTGGGGCATTGCTGAGCCCGAACTCAAGGCTACCGATTAATTCTCGTTCACATTTCACAATTTTTGCCAAGAAGATGAGATCCCTGACTTTATCGCAATCTATAAAGAGTTTACACTAAGTGATTTGTGTTCCTGTGATTGAGAGTCTCATGTACAACCATATGACTGATCTGCAGCCTGGGTGTTCACACTACAGTATCTTGAGTACCAAATGAGTAATGATTTGACCTCCAAATCCCTGTTTGCTGGACTTACTCCACAATGAACCATACAGCCCCTGAGTTTACTCTGACCAGCACAGCTCCTCTGACACCCACCCTCACCAAACTCTGTGACTAGATAGAGCTCACGCAGCCTTTTTAAAGGATCCCTATTAGCACCCCCCCCCCAGGAAACCGAAGCTAATAATGAGCAAACTTTTTAAATTCAAAAACTCCTGAATGCAGCCCCGCACCCCCTCATGTATCTCTGCATGTATATCTGCAGAAGGATTGTGTAGGTCATTGGATCTTTAGAGAGAGTTGGAGGTGAGTTCTGTATCAGCTCTACAGTATATTATGCAGCTGTAGTTTTATTATTAGTATCACCAGCCCTGACCCCAGCACAATACTGACATGAACTACGCTGTGAGAGATGTATCCCACCTCTGATTGGCTGTTGCTCTTTGTCAGTTGAGTGCAATTTCTCCAAATATCTAGCATAACAGAAATCCAGTCCCATTTGCTGACAAGCCCGCAATAGCATTTTATCACGTCTCAGGGAAGTTCATGCATAATGTCTTGTCATGGATTAACTGCAGAGTCACCTCCGATTCGAGGTTTTTGTCTGTGACTTTCGAAGTGCCTCTGCAATCTGGAAATCATGGCTAAAGTCTGGTAGTGCGAACAAGGCATTACACTGTTGTGCCACTCAGGAGCCCCACAGTCTGCTATTTTGAATACTATGATTAATGACTGAGATGAGGAAAAAGTGAAAAGAAACTGCCTTACAATTTGATCCGTTTAGCAAATATTTTAGTGACTAATGGTGATTACACGAATAATCCTTAGTTGTTGTCCTAGGGCTAAGACGGGGAACGGTTAAAACTCTGCAGGTCAGTGGAACCCCTGATTTATGCAACATGTTGTATAACACATTGATGCCAATGTGAAAGACTATTCCTCAATTGTGTAGTGTAGAGATGGTCAGTGACGTACCGTTAAAAGTGGTTTGTAGGTTGGCAGCACGCTGAAGTTGACCACTGAGCGTACCATTACCACAAGTACACTCAGCACAAAAACAATCAGCTCCTGTCTGTTCTCCTGTAGCACCCCCCGCGCAATGTAGTACACACAGAACACTTATGGAAACATCATACACACACGCACACACACACAAGATATAATAAAATTTTTGAACAATCTATATAACAATTCATAACACTTATGAGTAGGTCTATGATCTCATTATCACATCGCATTCCTCAATTTCATTGGATTTACTTACAAATTCTAGTTTCTTAGTTTCTGCAAACTAAGAGCTTTAAATTGTCCTTTATTTATATCATCCAGCCTCCATTTCCAACATACTTCTCATACGGCATAGTCCACTGATTTTTTTACCTCAACCAAAACAATTGTAATAAAGCCTTGTACACACATTCTTTCAAATCTTAGCTAAATTAAAGTGACCTAAGCATTTTGTGACAATGTTGTTTGACTTATTTGTGTTCTTTTTGTCTCAGTTGAATGCCAACCTGCAGCCCAGGGTGTAATTCTGTGTTTCTACATTTGGGGCAGTAAAGAAGAGATATATACAGGTCCTTCTCAAAAAATTAGCATATTGTGATAAAGTTCATTATTTTCTGCAATGTACTGATAAACATT
>JBBIGC010000152.1:137724-154998 GCA_037576955.1 Lepidarchus adonis
GTGTGTGTGTGTGTGTGTGTGTGTGTGTGTGTGTGTGTGTGTGTGTGTGTGTGTGTGTGTGTGTGTGAAACAGAGAGGGACAGAAATCCAGTGTCATTCAAGTGGTATTTAATTCTAAAAATCTTTCATTGTGTTTATCACCGTCAGCTCGCCAATCCCATCCCGATGGACTGTTTTAGTTTCCACCTGTGAAAACTTTCTCTTGCCCCGCTCATGGTCACAACACGCTGAACTATGCATACACACAGTGTGTGTGTGTGTGTGTGTGTGTGTGTGCGCGTGCGTGCGTGCCTGTGTAGGCGTGTGTGTGTGCCTGTGTAGGCGTGTGTGTGTGTGTGTGTGTGTGTGTGCACCTGCGTAGGCGTGTGTGTGTGTGTGTGTGTGTGCGTGCCTGTGTAGGTGTGTGTGTGTGTGCGTGCTTGTGTAGGTGTGTGTGTGTGTGTGTGTGTGTGTGTGTGTGAACAGAGACACACGCTCACGCCATGCCTTGGCCGGTGGCGCAATCATGCCCTTGTGCACCAATTCAAGTGTGCACATGACCCCTGTCATTCTGTCCCACACGAATGACAACAAGGGGCCAAGAGCGGGGAACATCTGCATTGATCTGGTTTACCCCATTCTCTCACACTGCGGGAGAGGGCCCTGTAATGGGCAGCGCCCTTCGGACGCCAGCATGGGAGGTTGGGGGGGTGTTGGGGGGTGGTAACGATACACAGCAGACGTAGGAGCAGCACTGGGCAATCAGGAGCTGATTGCAGACAGCTGGACCAGTGGCTTTATATCGCCTGTTTGCCCACCGCCGCTTTGCAGGCTCCTTTTCATATTAAGTCTGTTTGGCAGCCCACCCAAAACATCTGGTTTGGTCTTTGGGTTTATCGATGGACACTCGCCCACTTATCGACAAACCATCGTCCTGCTGAGGTTTTCCCGAGAGGGCAGTGTGGGCTCTGTGTGAGTGCCCCGTGGGGCAGGTGGCAGTTTGCAGTGGGGGAATGATGCGCCTGATAGTTGTTTCCGGAACCACTTACCTGATTTTAACTCAAAGGCCCATCTGCACACAATGAACTGCAGACGCCTCTTTAAACAGGACTCACTGCACTTAATTCTTATTTATTCATTTATATTTTCTGTCTGTTTTCGCTCACCGGTGTCGACCAGAGGAGGATGGGTTCCATTTCTGAGCCTTGGTTCCTCCCAAGGTTTCTTCCTACGGTTTAGGAAGTTTTTTCTTGCCTCTGTCGCCTTTGGCTATTAGCGGCTCGGAAATACAGACTCTGTAAAGCTGCTTTGTGACAACGTCAGTTGTAAAAAGTGCTACAGCGTTTACCAAAACAACATTTCTGTAACAATCACTTGTTTTTTGCAACTTCTGTATCAGCTCTAACATGTTTCTTCTTTTTTCCTCTATTCAGACACGTGATCTATGAACTACTCTGTGACTAACCTGTGAAACAGCAATGTCAGTCTGATTCCTCAAGGTATTTGAGTAATGTGAATGCCCTGGTGCTTATCTCATGATCTGACAAAGCAATGCAATTAAATAAAGTGTTTATGCTTTTTACAGTCAAAAGTCTGTTGTTTATAGTAAGCATACTTATCATTACTGGTGTTTCCTTGTTGTGCAATGTGGGTGTTCCTGTGACTGCATGACTTCACATTCTGGTGTGATTGTTTTAAGTTGCATTTGTTGCCTATTGTCCCCTCTATTTGGTTGGTCTCCCTCTATTGCCAGGCCAAATGTTTTATTCCTACAATATTTTATTCCTTCTAGACAAATCTCTTCCAACTTTTCCAAGTTTCAGGATGAACTGAGGAGAAAAAGAGTGCTGACCACTATGTGAAAGCGAAGAGCCATGATGTCAAGTCCATGATTGCTTGATTCAAAATGAGCAGGAAGAATTTAGTTGTAGAACAACGCTGTGTTTTGGATTGTTCTTGTATTCAGTCAGTTGCTGTTGTTTGGTTTGGTACAGTTATTATAACCTTCTTATATCATTAATATTAGCTTTACTTACCCAATCTAGTACCAAACCTTGAAACTATGTCTGTAGCCACATTTTGTCTAGGTCCCCTTCATGGCCTCAGAGCAAATCTGACCCTTTTATTTATTCAGATTTATAAACAGAAGAAAGAAGGTCAGACATCTAAAGACGCATTGTTTAAGGCAGGGGTGCCCAACTCCAGTCCTGGAAATCTACCACCTTACAGAGGTTAGCTCCAACTCTAATCTAACACACCTGATCCAGGTGATAATGGCCTTCAGGTGTTGTCTACATGAGCCAGGTGTGTTGGATCTGAAGTCTTCAGTGCGGCAGATCTCCAGGTCTGGAGTTGGGAACCCCTTCTCGCAAAATGGGATGGGGCCGTGCTGGAGTTTAACCACATTAAAGGTATGAGTCTTCACAGATCTATCCTGTATGACGCCTACTTGATCTGTATGATTAATAATTAATAATTAATACCCTTAGTAGGTGTTGCAAGAGAACCTCCTGCTCATATTGCTGGAAAAACATGGGCAAAGAGCTTTGTTCTTTTAACTGCCTGCACAGGAGTCTGCAGGCTTATTATTAAAGTATAAAATAGCAAAATCTGCTTTTTAAAATAAAAAAAAATTGGGGTTTTTTTCTATTTTAACAAGTCTATCAAAATATTTTACCTTTATCTATGCTTTTGATATTTTCTAGAACATTGCTAAACTGTCTGTAGCGCCCAAATAAAGTTAAAAAAAATTATGAGGTATTTTGAAAAATACCTTATCTACCTCATCTAAGTCTGTCTGTGTGTGTATTTACCCATAGGTCAACAGGTGCCTGGACTTACAAAGACACAGCATTGACAGTGCTATCAATGGTGGCATTGTTAGGGAGATAAAATAATGTTAAGTCTGTGAAAGAAAGATGCTATTGTTAGTTCCACACCAATTATATTAGCTTCCACACATAATTCTACATTATCATCTTTAGATTCCATTAGCTTTAGTTCAACCAAAATAAGAACTCCATCATACTTGCTTTAAAAACAGCTATAGTTAACTTGCCCAACCCATTCACTTTTAAATCTTTTAGTCAGAAACGTCTTGATTGAATAATATCAGTATCAGTAATATATCTGATGTTCTGCATGCCTCATTAACCAGACAGCACACGGAACTCCTCACGCTGAGTGAAAAGCAGGTTTGGGAGGTTTTGGAGACAATCAAACTGGTTGACAGGTAAAATGCTTCAGTCTGTGTGTGTCTCCACAGAACATGCAGAGCAGTGTTCTTCTGTCTGAGGTTAGTGATCTACTAACAGTTCATACAATATTGAGGTGATAACACCAGTAATACTCATTTAATGTTTATTTTACAGACTTTACAAGTCTACGCAGCGATGAGGTATACGTCTTCAGTTCCGCTGGTTCTGCTGAAGACGGTGGTGATGATATTAGTGATGAGTATGTCTCATTTTTTCTTCCATTGGTTCAGTGAGCTGACACATTGTTAAATGTACCTTCTGTTTCTATTATTGCTACACAGGTGGACTTGCTACGACGCAAACTACACCACTAGGTAATTACACTGTCCTTTCTCATATCATCATTGGAGTGTCCAGTGTTTCTGTGACGTTCTTTTCATCTTCTCTCTCTTTGTTCTTAAAAGCAGGCTTTTGCATGCGGGAGTGAATATTATATAAAATGAAATATTTAGAGTAAAATATTTAAAGTCCTTTCAGAGCTTTCCAATGGTTCTATTCATCTTGAATGGCTCTCACTATGTCAGGAGTGATTGCTAGGAGTGGGATTTTACTGCTCCGACCTGCACTTTGTTTATGTTTCAGGTTTTATTCCAATTTCCTTTATTTCTTTTTAGAAATATTCTTGTTTTATTATCTATTTAAAATTCAGCTTTTTTATTTTGTTGGTTCATTTTGGGTTTTTTTTATTTGTTAGTTTTTTATATTTTATACATTACAAGTACTCAGCTACAGTAAATAAGGGTTGATTGATTGATTGATTTATTGATTGATTGATTAATCAACTAGAATTGAAAGCTACTATAACTTAACCCATTAATGCAACTAAATATATGCCGATATTGTCAGCTACAGACGACTAATTAAGAGTGTTTTTCATACAGTAATAAGAAAATCTGGTTTGCTATCATACATATCATACTTATGACGAGGTTTTCTTCCACATTGTTCCACATAAGTCCCCTTACAAAAGCAGCTGCTGTATTTTGCCCTGGGGCAATTCCTCTGTCAGTTCACCAGAGGGGGACATTCACACACCAGAGGCTCTGTAATGCATCTTTTTAGGGTTTTATTAAAGGTTTTTTCACTTTCACTAATCACACCATTAAAAAAAGCAGGTTTGGGGCAGTGTCGTAATCACGAGTTTTGTACATTGAGTATGTCGGAAGTTGAGGAGCCCATGTGCAGTATTTATCTAACACTGTTGTAGTTCATTTACAGAGAAGGCTTGTACATGTCCAAAAAATAATGATCACCATAATTTTACAGATATTCATTTTATTTTAATGGCTGTTATTATGGGCCTTCTCCATTTAAAATGTACACACCACCTGCACCCCACTTATACACCACCTGCACCCATTCCCAAACACCACCTGCAGCCACACACCACACACACACCACTTGCACCCACACATACATATCACCCACAGCCACACACCAACCACACCTGCATGCACACAGACACACACACACACCACACACATACCACCCACACACCAACTGCACCCATTCCCAAACACCACCTGCAGCCACACACCACACACACACCACCTGCACCCACACACACCACCCACACACACATATACATATCACCCACAGCCACACACCAACCACACCTGCATGCACAGACACACACACACACAAACACACTCACACACATGCACCCACACTCTTCCCACACTCCCGCACCCACCCACTCACCCACCCACCCCCACACACACCACATCCACCCGCAAACACACAGGCAGACACACAACACACAACACCAGACACACACACAAACACACACACATACCACCCACCCGCACAATGAAATCACATCTATTCTTTCAATATTACTATCTAGAATCAAGTGCTCCCTCTTTCACAAGTCGTGCACATGACACTGATCTCGAACTCAGCTCCACTTCATGATGGCACAGAATTAGCTCTCTAGCAAACAAGCTGGATCAGGCTGAGCAGTAAATCAGCCTCAGACTTGCTCACACATCTCAATAGGCAACACACAGATAAGAGCTGATATACACACAATTAAACCGGCCACTTTATTAGGAACACAGCCTCACAGGGGTCAGCATGCGTGGCAGGCCCATCTCTAAATTTCTTCAGAATTGTTTGTACTATTGCAAATACTACAGCTTATGCCAGAATAACTACAGTTACTGTAATAAGCTATGATGTTATTAAAGGTGTTTAGCATATTTTAGCGTAACTAATAAAGTGTTACTAATACATTTGCTTGTTTGTTTGTTTTGCCCCCAACGGGTCAAACAATCACAGCTAACACGGGTTTTGACCCGTGCAATAACTACACAGCGCTGGACCAGCCCTGGAGAGCCTCTAACAAATCACTCGACTACGTTTGTGACGCGTACTTCCAGTGGAATGGCTGGTATCGTCTCCTCTATAATGAGATGAGCATACGCATGCCAGAGCAGTGTACCAGTGGGTGTAGCACTGCGGATTCCCTGTCGCTTAATGGCGCACACCCCCAGCTGCAAGACGGCGTGGTGACTCGTCAGCTCTGCACTTATGACAGAATTTATGGATGCTGCTACTCTGGCTACAGTTCCATCTCCATTCAAGTCAAAGCATGCCCTGGAAATTTTTATGTCTATGAATTCATCAAGCCCACCGGGTGTAGTTTTGCCTACTGTGCAGGTATAATTCCATCTTATTTGTAATATAATTGTAAATGTAAAATTATATAATTACAATATTAAAACAAATTTGTATTTATTCTGTTTACTCTTGCAGACATCACAACAATAGCACCAACCAACTACTCAACACCTGGAGATACTTCAAACAACAGTATACGTACGTGGATATAATGGTCTATTGTTTATTTATTTATATAGTGCATACTAATGTGGTAACAGAAAAGAAAAGCTAAAGAGACACAGATCAAGCACTAAACACTAATACCACCTGAGTGAACCGTGGTAACCCATGACCTCATCATCGATTCACTGGTTGTCATTACACTCCCATAACCATGACCATAACACTCTTGCATCCAACACATTGAATTCAAGAACTAACCGTTTGATCCCTTGATAGGATTCAATGTAACAAAATAATCAGTGTTATTCATGACAGTGGTGTTTGAAAGTTTGCAAACCTTTTAGAACAGGGGTGCCCATACTTTTTAGGCTTGCACGCTACTTTTAAAAGAAATAAATATATATATATATTATTACATAAAATAAAAAATATTATATATATATATATATATATATTTACACTGTACACAGTGTATACTTTATTTTTTAAATATATATTGTTTACCTTGCATAGCAGAATGGACATGTTTGGTTCAATGCAGTGCTGTACAGTTTTGATCATTACCGTCTCCAATGACGTCTTGACCTGAAAGGAAACAGCCAGAGTTTCCATAGTCTGTAAATAATCCCCTGGCTTTTCGGTTGGTGGTCAGTTTCGTACTTTTTAAGGAACAGTCTTATTTTGGTTTCTTACTTGGTCCAGCTCCCCACTCATTTTTACACCCTTTCTTTAGAAGTAAATCATTTTAAAGCCTCTAACTAGGTGACTTGTTGGCTGAAGTTTAGCAGTAGCTTGTGCGGTTGACTGAGCATGCACAGTGATGCTTGTTACAAAGGACGACGTCAGATTGACTGTGCTGTATGTCAATCAACTGCCAAATGCCACAGCAAGGATGGATGATTGGCAAACACCCTTTTTTAATGACATGTGATCTACCGGCACTACTGTACTGCAGTCTTTTCCGTGGTCTCACGTGCACAGGCAGGGCTCTGCGATCAACTCGCAATGCCTTTGCAACCCCTGCCTTAGAAAGTCCTCATCGTAACACAATAAAAATATTGTGGAAGAGCCTGCCATGAGCATTTTGGGTGAGGAAAACTGGCAGAATTCCAGAGTTAAAGTATTTAGATGCAGACGTTGCCGTGCAAGGTGTGGCACTCAAATAAAATGTTGACTAATGACTCCTTAAGAGTACCTACTTTTGGGTACAGAGGTACATATTGGTATTGCATCTCATGGAAATATTGCATTTACACAAAGATGCAAGGACTGTGCACCTCATGTGTAACTTAAACACTTTTGTTCCCAGCAGAAATTATTGTCTTTTTACAAGATTGTTACATGTCGTTTTCACAGCAACGAACTCAAGCTTTGATCCTTGCTATAACTACACTGCCCTGGACAACTACTGGAGAACCACAGAGATAAACTACTTTGGACATGACGACACCCTTGTCAAGTGGATGGGCTGGTATCGACTCTATCTTCAGGGACAAAGTGCTCAAATGCCTGAGTGCTGTGGGAATTATACTACTTGTGGTGGTTTTGCGTCCCTGATGCTCAATGGTTTACATCCTCAGACTGGGGATGGCATTGTGACTCGTGAAGTAGCTGGAACTCATTTCTCCACGTGCAATTACTACATATCAAAGCCTATACAAGTCAAGGCTTGCCCAGGAAATTACTACGTCTACAAACTTGTTAAGCCAGACATATCGATCCCTGTGCCATCATACTGTGCAGGTACAATACGACTTCTCTTTACTAACTTCATTTATATCATGTTATTAATGAACTATTAACCCAACTGAACCTCAGACATCAATAAGTGCTCAACAGTTGCCGTACTAACACTGTATAAACTTCCATGTTTCAGTGACTGCTGATTATTTGAACTACAGTGCAGACCCTTGCAATAGGTATACTGTTTTGGATGATCCTTGGAGAAGCACCAACTTCAACGGCTCTGTTGGCTGTGATAGGAATGTAAATTGGATAGGCTGGTATCGCCTTTTCTATCAGGGACAGAATGCTCAGATGCCAGAGTCTTGCATTAGTATTTTTAGTTGTGGCACCCATGCTCCACTCTGGCTCAATGGCAATCACCCAAGTCTGGAAGATGGGATAGTGGTCCGGCAAGTCTGTGGAAACTGGGGAGGAAGTTGCTGCTATTTCAACTCTACTCCAATTAAAATAAAAGCTTGCCCGGGCAATTACTATGTGTATCAATTTGTCCAACCCTCTTTCTGCTCTGGTGTCTATTGTTCAGGTAAGTACTGATATGCTTGCAATATGACCCATTCTTAAACTTTATGTTGACTTTAATTTAGCACGTTTGTCAGATAATGCCTTAGTTTAGTCATTTGTGAGGTGAGTGTGATATGTATCAACCAACTAATATGCAACAGTAAAGTCAATCCAGGCTCACCAACCCTCCTCCTGGAGATCTACTTTCATGCCAAGTTTAATTCTATCCCGTATTTATTGCTAAACATTTTCCCCAATGCATCTAATCCAGACTGTCACACACTTTTGAAGAAGTTAATAAGCTGGAGCAGATGCAGAAAACTATTCTTGGAAAGTAGATCTCCAGGACCAGGGTTGGTGACCACTGTGATAGATCATCACTTACCAGCCAGTAAAAGTAGTTTTTGTGTCTTTCAAAAGTTCCTCTGCAAAAAAAGAGAAGTTTACATGTCAGAAAGAAAATTTTCATAAACGTTTTTCATTCCATTTCAGTTGTTAGCAATATCAATCTACATGCTGCAGCAACAACCATCATGCCGAGTAAGAATTACTTATTGTCTTTCTTGAATCCTTGTTCTTTGACATGCAGTACGCAAATCAGATCAAACTGTTTGTGTTCTGCAAGTGCAGCTTAACAGTGTTATGACAATATACAGAATAGAACACAGAAAACATATCAAATGCTGAAAATGAGATGAATATTTTGCAATTAATTTGGTTAAATGGTAACAGGTCTCTCAGTAAAAAGAGGTTCACCAATTGGCAAAGTGTGGAACAAAAAAGGAGCATAAACGTCCAGGATCAAGCAACCAACACTTCAGAAAGAGGGCTTTATATACCAGTCAGTAATTGGTTGCAGGTGTGGACCTGCTACAGGTGATGGGAATCAGAGAACACTCCTCTTAGTGGACGGTGTAGGATAAAAGGGGATTTGGCTCCCTCAGGGGGTGACAGGAGGGAGCGCAATCCCAGATCCTACAACTATAACATTGATCTTTGACAGTACATAATATAATTTAAAAGAATCTGGAGAATTCTTTTTGCAATAGTAACAAGGCTAAAAAGCAATATGGTGAACTGATATCCAAACTGAATGGAAGAGCAAGAAGGAAACTGATAAGAGGGGCTATCAAGAGGCCAATGGCCAATTTGAAGGAGTTGCAGGTTTTTTTACGACAAAGAGTGGCAATTTCACAATTGCGCCACAATTGTGGCTTGTTCCAAAGGGTCGCGAGGAAAAAATACTTCTCAAAAAAGCCCATATAAGGCTTTAAAAAGCTTTGACAAAATGAACCTTGAAGATTCTGAAAAATGTTTTAAGGTCAGATGAGATCAAAACTAAACTATTTGGCCTCAATATCAAACAGCATAGCTGGCAGAAATCCACCATCCACAACACACCATACCTACAGTAAAGCATGGAGGTGGCAGCATCTACTTGTGGGGGTGTTTCTTTGCCACAGGGCCTGGGACTCTCGTTATGGCAGAAGAAAAAATAGATGGGGCAAAATACTATCAAATTCTTGAGGAAAAAATGCTATACTCTGCCAGAACGTTAAATATGGGCAGAATGTTTCTTTTCTTTTTCGTTTTTTTCAACACTACAATGACCAGAATCAAACAGCAAAATTGACAAGACAGTGACTGAAGGAGAAAAAAGTAATTTGTTCTTGTATGGTCAAGTCCAGACCTAATTTTAATTCTGTGAAAAGGTTTGAAGACAGCAGTCCACCAATGCTTATCATCCAGTTTGACCAAACTTAAACATTGATAGAGAAATATTGCAAGAGACTCAAGGCTGTCATTAAAGCAAAATATGGACATTGGGGGTGATCCTTTGTTAATATCAGTATTGTTTTGGGTTTTTAAAAAAATATTTTTTCTAAATTGTAGCTGTGATATGGGTTGCATTGAGTATTATAAATATTTGTGTGTTTGTGTGTGTTTTCATTTAAGACTGTAAAGCAACAAATGTGAATATGTCTAAGGCTGTGATTATTTTCTATAACCACTAAGGGAAAACCTATTTAAATAAATTAAATAAAAATTATGCATTGGTATACATGTACAGTATCTTACAAAAGTGAGTACACCCCTCACATTTTTGTAAATATTGTATTATATATTTTCATGAGACAACACTGAAGATATGACACTTTGATAAAATGTAGTCAGTGTACAGCTTGTATAACAGTGTAAATTTGCTGTCCCCTCAAAACAACTCACCACACAGCCATTAATGTCTAAACCGCTGGCAACAAAAGTAATTACACCCCTAAGTGAAGATGTCCAAATTGTGTCCAAAGTGTCAATATTTTGTGTGGCCACCATTATTTTCCAGCACTGCCTTAACTCTCTTGGGCATGAAATTCACTAGAGCTCCACAGGTTGGCACTGGAATCCTCTTTAATTCCTGCATGATGACATCACGGAGCTGGTGGATGTTAGAGACGTTGCTCTCCTCCACCTTCCGTTTGAGGATGCCCCACAGATGCTCAATAGAATTTAGGTCTGGAGACAAGCTGTAGGCAAGACACACTTGTCTTTGTACTCCCCACCTGGTTGCTGCCACATACACTTGACAATATCTGAACCAAATAGGTTTATCTTGCTCCTATCAGACCACAGGACATGATTCCAGTAATCCATGACCTTAGTCTTCAACAAAGTTTTTGCAGGCTTTAGAAGAGGCTTCCTTCTGGGATGACAGCCATCCAGACTAATTTGATACAGTGTGCGGCGTATAGTCTGAGCACTGACAGCCTGACCTCCCACCCCTTCAACCTCTGCAGCAATGCTGACAGCTCTCAAACGACACTTTGATACATTGTATGAAAGTGTTATATCTTCAGTGTTGTCCCATGAAATGATATAATAAAATATTTACAAAAATGTGACAGGTGTACTCACTTTTGTGAGATCCAATTTCATATCTGCATTAGGCAAAAGTACAAAAACCCTTAGGATTATTATATAGTTTTAGGATTATCATATCATAAGATAAACACAATAAGAGTCTTTATTGAAAATGTTGATTGAAGCACGATCACACATGCAATACATTTGTGGACTAGGGTTGGAATCGCAGATTATCTCACAATACGAAACGATACCCGATGCTTGATAATATTGCAATTTAGTGATTCTGTGATAATCATTATATTGAACGACGATGACAAAGCGATATATCACAGAAACACAGGGATGCATTATTAATTTACATAAGTAACAACAACGTATTGTTGTTTGTCACTTGCCAAATTGCGCTAACATTGTGCTACCAACCTGAACTACAACTCCCCCATTTTCCCACACCAGACACTACATATTCCATAATGTATTGCTCCCCATGAAACACGTTTTCCGCTACAGCCAACTTGTTTTAACCCTGTTTATACCAGATGAATTATGTCTAATCTAAATTATTGTTGATGACAGCAAACGCTAGATACTGGCTCTGTTATGCCAATGTTCTAAAAGGCAAAGTCAGACTGTAGATTTAAATGTGCCTGGGGCCTCTCTCAACCAAGCTGTCTCTGCTATCTATCTATTAGGAAGTTCTTCAGCTTTCACCCAAGTCTCTTGCACACAGTCGAGCAGCGCCACCCAGAGGAAAGAAGAAGTCAAATTGGCGCCGAATGTTTATTCATTTAAATTTCGTTATTGCCATCGACATATCTATTATCGAATCCGTGAGCAAGAATGACGATATATCGGCATATCAATTATTTGTCACACCCCTAATGCTTGAACAAGGGAGATATCTAAGATAAGATAAGATAAGATAAACCTTTATTGTCCCACAAGTGGGAAATTCCACAAGGTCATCAGAAAAAGATATGCTGATGCCCATAAAACTGGAAAAGGTTAACAAATTGAGTAAATTTAAGAGCATTGTTACCCTTCCCAAAAATGGTCAACACAAGACTTTTAAGCACCGAAAGCCTGTCTCATATCAGTGAATGTTAATTAGTCCAGCCCCCTAAAAAACACTGAACAAGAACAAAGACAAGGAGAGAAAGAACGTGTGCTCGTTGTCATTAAATTAATAAGATGCAAGCATGAGGGTGAGACGAGAACATTTAATAGACTTGAAACATAGATTCGAGATTAAGCACACATAACAGTTTGACAAGAACCGAAGCCAAACAAATCAATGTTATTATGTTAATTTCAGCAGACCTATTACCCACACACAAATCAACACCATGTAATTTAAGAACTAATTTTGTTTCTTTGAAATACAGTACATGTATGTAGAAATGGAGTTAATTCATTATTGCATTTTTGAGTATTTGTACTTAAGTATGAACATTTGAAAGACAAATATTGTTTTCTGCAATATTCTACAAACAATATCTACTAAATTTATCTAGAATTCCACCTAACAACAATCAAGTTTAGACAGATTTTTTGTCTACAGCAAAGTTTAGAAAGTATTTTAAGTTGTAGTCACATTCAGACTGAGCTAGAAACTTTTGTAGAGTTCATATGGCAGGAAATAGGCCTGTTTTTTTAGTTCCTACTCATGGGTAGGTACTTTTCAAAAGAGTAGGGGTCTCATTTATAAACATTTGCGTAGAACTCCTACTAAAAGTGAAAACATGCACACCCACACCTGCAAGTATTTTACCCTTTATAAATCGCACTCTCTCTGGGATTGTTCGGACATTGGATTTGTTACATGGTAAATGCAAATCACCTAATGCATATTTAAGTTTGTGCACGCACATGCATGAGGAGCGTTCTAACAATTTTCATCTGCACTTTGGGGATTTGGAAAGGGGATGTGGAGCCAGTGCATGAGAGGGTCATCACTGTTGCCTGCATTTTGTTAGAGAAACAATTCAATATATAAACAATGCATAGTTAAAAATTACACAATGTTTTATTACCTTACCAAGAAGCCAGCCATCGGACTGTTTAACAGTGCAACCACTTCTGTCAAGACCATGTCAGTGTCACAAATAACTTGCACATTTATAGAATGTGCATGTTTTCTATTTACGTAAATAAATTAGTTTTAATATGGAGCCCTTGTTATGTTACGCGTGAATGTGATATCGGTATTTATGTGTTTTCAACTGACTGTTTCGCACCGTGTCCAAATGATGGTGATAATCACTACTTTTCCATTTTTATTATAACCGCTGCATCACATAAATTGGCAGTGTAGATTATAATGAGTCTGATTATATAAATTACTTCTATATTTATTTACTATTATAAACATGTGACTGAATAAGTGAACAAGAAATGATCATATCATCAGATGTTTTGATGCTGCTCACATTTTTGGTCACCGCAGTCTCATTTGTTGCTCCAAAATGTTCACATGCATTAGTCAGAGTTTGTTTCTATAGATTGCGAGGTGTATGCATATTTTATGTCTCGTTTTGTGTGCATATAATGTACACATATACATTTGTAGATGTCAATTTTGTACTTGAGTTTCAGAATGTATTTGCTTTAAAATGTGGATAAAAGAGACATATTTGTTGTCACAAATAAAATATTTATATATCTTCATGCACAATTCTGTGTAATCTTCAGTGAAGAAATATTGTGTAGATTTAACAGTAGTTACATAGTTAACATTCCTATACCAAACAGTGAAAAACTTAAAGTATGTGGTCCAAGCTGGTTGCGTGTCTACACAGTGCCAATGGAAATCGTTTTTGCAGGGGTACATCTGAACAGTAGTTTATGTTTGTTTTCTCCATTTCTGGTTGCAAACTGTGACAGAAATACAGAAAAGTACCATGTGCCATCCTAAAGTTCTGTATCCACTGTTCATATGTGAAGCTTGGCACAGTTCTTTCCAACCAGTCAGCTGTCCACATGTTCACTAAAGCATGAAAATAATGACCACGTACACAAGCAAACGGAAATCTTAATGCCTTAATTTTTATCCTCTAGCTTTCCTTAGTTTTTGGATACTGTCATGTGTGTCCTTAAGCTAATTCACTACAGTCGCTGTAAAGACCAACAAAGATTCACAAAAGCAGTGTTCTCTGCTGTTAGCCATGCTATTAGCCATTGCGTTGTTAGCCTTGTTGTTAGCACGACACGTACACTCACTGAACGTCACACCTTGTTTAGTGTGAAAGCAAACTTGAACTGGAACCAGGAACTAGGCTCCTGAACTTTGGTGTGAAAGCCTTAACTGGTGAACGTTAACATTCACCTCCTTCATTTCAGATTTTGGCAGCATAGCCTTTACTACCACACCAACAACCACCTTGCAAAGTAAGAACTACGTTTGTTAACTCTTTCTTCTTTGATATGCAGTTTGCAGGAAAGAGGTGGACACAAAGTAAATTTACTTGAGTACTTCACTTAAGTTTTGATAACTTTTAATGCACTATATTTAAAGGCAAATACTGTAGTTTAGACTTCATTACATTTCTCCAAATTGTTTCTGACTAAACTCAAATTCAGACTACATCCTAATGCTGTCAAGTTCAGATAAAGTTTTTCTTTCAAATGCAGTCTTGTTTCCCAAAACATTCAAATACACATTCGACCCTGTTCCTACAGGAAAATGTTCTAAATTCTTCATTTCTTTTCAGGTTTTAGCAGTGTCCCAGCAACTGTCACACCAACAGCAACCATTCCAGGTAAGATTTATTCAGTGTCTTTTGTGAATCTTTGTTGTGTGATAAGCAGTTTAAACCAAATCTGATGTTGTACATATAAAAATACAGCTTACAGGGGCACTTTTCTTGTCAACCCCTTAAAATTTCCTTTATTTCTGCGTAAACAAAACAAAAAGACTAATTCAGTCAACAGTCAGATGCATTATGTACAAAGGGAGGAAAGCAAGACCATTGATAACCTCTACTAGAATGCTTGATCAGCAGAGGTCATTCTATTCTGCAAAACTGTAAAGAAGCCCAGGGTTACGTCTAAGAAACTAAAGACCTCTGTCATATTGGCTCTACTCTCCAGGAAGAATATTTGTCCAGTTACAGTTTGCAAAAGCTCGTGGTGACAAGCAAGAATGCTGTGGGAAAGTGTTCTATGGACAGATATGCAAACATGACTCTTTGATTTAAATGAGAAGAGAAAATGTACTTTTTCAGCATTTGACAGACACTTATTTTATTTTTATTAGTTATCAGTTTCATAGTTAGATTTCCTGTATCTGGACAAAGATGGTCTGCATTAATTGATGGAACAATTAATTCTGAAATATACCAGTGAATTGTAAAGGAAAATGTCATCTGTCCATGAAATGAATCTAGTAGCAAGGAAATACCTTTAAATATACAATTAGTTTTACCAAAGAATGATTTTACCAAAGAATCTAGTTTCATTTGTAAATCACCACAAAGCTACAGTTGTACATACACATTGTGTAGTATCTTCATAAAAATATTCTGAATATATTGAATAATTCCCCCTCATCAATGTGTGTTCTGTGTTTAACAGATTCTGTAGGTCCTCCTTGGATGTTCTTTCCCATTTTGCCTGGTTCTGTTCAACATGCTGTTACCACTGATGGAGGTTGTATACCGATACAACTTGACTTTCCATTCCTCTACTTTGGAAAACAACATACACAATTATATGTAAGTAGAAAAGAAAGTCTAGAGCTTGGACTATATAATCAGCATCATCTAGGACTACTTGCACCCTAAATTCACATGATACATGTGACATGATATGATTTTGGCAAATCTACAGTAAAGTTGTTAAGTCCAAAGGGCAAACACACACATATACTTTCTACACTGAACAAAAATAAAATGCAACACTTTCAGTTTTGCTCCTATTTTGCATGAGCTGAACTCAAAGATCTGAAACATTTTCTACAAACACAAAAGACCCATTACTCTCAAACATTGCTGTTTTTTTAACTGTACAAATTCAAAATCAGTGTTAATCTGCCCAAACGTGGTTTACTATCAAAGATCATTTCAACTGCAAGGTATATAATGGTCCAAGAAGGTGTGCATGAAAGGCCTGGAAAATGAAAGGAACTCACTCTCCAAAAAGAACTATAGACGAAAATACATTTAAGTTTGAAACTATGCTTTCTTCATCTGCTTTTAGAACTTGTTTTAAATCATGATGTTTTACATCACATTCATAAATACGATCATTTATTAATTTATTTTAATAAAGTTGAATTAATATAGAACCTTTCACAATTTCAAGGGAAGTTAGCATAAACCAAAAGTGTTGAAGTGTTGAAGAGACCTAGCAGGAAGATCAATATAGTTGGAAGTTTGGAAACACCTGCAAGGTCTCCAGCATCTCAAAGTCTGAGATGGGAGAATTGTCGCTTCGACCAACATATCAGTATTTGAAAGAAAAGAAGAAAATCGGTTGTACTATGTGCCTAATGCTGAGGGGTTGGATACTTGAGAAAATACTGCAATTGGTAGAGAAGGTACTATTTTAGAACACACGTCTTTCACCCTGAGGTATTCAAGGACCAGCTTTCTCAAAATCATAATGTGCAACCATTTTTGAGCAACTTAATAAGATTTCAGAAGCGTTGAGGGTAACTTTTCGGTTTCTCCCACAGCTCAGTATGGATGGTTTCCTGTCTTTTGAGCCACTGTACCTTGATGGCTTTGTCCCAAATCTGAACAAAGATATCATTGCTCCACTGTGGACTGACATTGATATTTACACCAGAGGAAACGTCTCCTACGAGCAAGTAACAAGTGGTCCTCTCATAAAGCTAGCTACAGAGGAGATTACCCGGATGTACTCCGGAATTAAATTCACTGCTTCCTGGGTCTTTGTTGCCACTTGGGACAATATGGAATTTGAACCTATTACAGGGGTAAGAGTCTTTACAATTCACTGCGATCAAATGAGATCTTTTGTTAACACTGTACTTGAACCAGTTGTTATGACAGCTGCCATAATGACAATAGTAAGTAATAACAAAACTGTAATATTACTACATTTAATTTGTCGTGACACATGGCAGCTGCTATGACATGCCTATGGCAGTGTTATGTAGTAAGATTTAAGCGAAGTCTCT
>JBBIGC010000152.1:176362-190769 GCA_037576955.1 Lepidarchus adonis
AAAACAACTGGTCGTACAGTAATCATGGATGCCCAGTGCTCACTGATGCAAGTTGCATCAATCACAAATTTTACAGGCCCACTCTAAAGTATCCCACCCCCTGCCTAATTAAATAACTAGATCATCAATGTTGTTCACCAGTCAGTGGTCTTAATGTTCTGGCTGATTGTGTATATACATACAGTGGGGCAAAAAATTGTCAGCCACCGATTCTGCAGGAAACGTTTGACCAAACAAGGTTACATTACAAAGTATTGAGGTGAACTTTTGTTATTGAACAAATACTTATTTTCTGCACAATTATACAAATACATTCTTCTAAAATCATACAATGTGATTTCCTGGATTTTTTACATTCTGTCGCTCACCGTTGAAACGTACCTATGATGAACATCACAGACTCCCTCATCTTTTTAAGTGGGACAACTTGCAGAATCGGTGGCTAAGAAATACTTTTTTGCTCAACTGTAATTATACTGAAACTTGGAAATAGTTTAGAGACAAAAAGTGATGAAACTGAACAACAAACACTGACTGGATGCACCCAAGTGTGTGTGATCTGTGATCTGATTACACCCTTTGTGTTTATATAAACCAGTCTCCTCTAAGTTACTGTGTAATGATATTCTAATGATGGTTCATGTGCAAAATAAAGAACAGTTGAACTAAACCTTACACATAATCTTTTCTGACATAGGCACATTCTGTTTATTTAAATATCATAAATGATGTAAATATGGAGTTTTTCAGTAATCACTTTTATCTGTGCTTATCTGTTTGGTTAACTTTACCTGTCAGAGCTGCTCTGTGGAAATATCTGTTATATAAAGTGCTATACAGACTGTTGTTAAATGTACTGGCATAAACTGCATTTATAATCCTTGTTTAAAAATGTGGTATATGTTTTTCATCAGTTTGTAAATGTTTTTTTTTTTTTTTTGTTTAATTGGTGATAACAGGACTGGAACCCAAAGAGCAGGTTCTCCAGTGTTCAGCTGTGTGTCTATGAAGAGCGACTGGTCCATGAGGAATCCTTCTGAATTCAGCAGTGGAGCTGTGACCTCTCATCCAAAGTGAGTGAAACATTAAGGACGTGTGTGGTATGTGGTTAGGTTAGCTAACTAACAAGTCTTGCTGGCTCTCAGAGTAGTGTCATGTAGCTGAAACAAATAATGACTTAAATAAGGACGAATGAAACCAGAGCTGAGAGTCCTGAATAAATCTCGTCCCTGCTTTTATTGTTCAGTAAATGTACCATTTTTCAAAATATAACATGTTAGAAATGAAATATAACACAAATAAATGTATATTGAATTTTCCTATGCGACTGAAACAGAATAATTAAAAAGTTACATATGGAAATTATGCTGTAAAAACAGCTTTTTATCAAATTATATTTTTTGTGATGGCACAAAACACAAAAGCTCCTCCCATTCACACTGAAGTTATAAAGAGTGTTTCAGTACCATGCTGCCTTTATGTAAATATTCATTTATATATTACAGACTTTTGTAGTGTCAGTATTGCAGAAACTGATCTCGCGGTATCTATTAACAGACTATATACTGTTCTAGGCTAGTGTTAATACAGTAACAGTTTGACTAAATCCTCTGGTCTGTATGTTTCTTTTTTTGTGGTTGAACCTATCAGGCAGCAATTCACTGAAGCAGAATGTCAGAAACATAAACTGGAGAAGCAACTTTCTGACCAACCAGCAGATGTTCTCCAAATAATATTAGAAACACACAAAACAACCATGAAAAAAAAGTATGAAAGTTTATTTGAAGGAATCAAAACACAAGAGAATAAAACCCTCCTGAACAGGATTTACACACAGCTCTACATCATAGAGGGAGAACATGAAGGAGTGAATCAAGAACATGAGGTTTTACAGATGGAGAAAACTTCAAGGAGAAGGTTAGAAGATACTCCAATTGACTGTTTAGATATTTTTAAACCTTCACAAGATCCCGAAACACAGATGGAAGAAGAGAAAATTCGAGGAGCACAGGCTATGTTAAAACATGTGAGACATGAAGAAAGAGAAGAAGATGATGCTCCTCAAGTCCCAAAATTCAGAACAGTGCTGACTAAAGGCATCGCTGGCATTGGAAAAACGGTATCTGTGCAGAAGTTCATTGTGGATTGGGCTGAAGGAAAAGCCAATCAGGATGTAGATCTGATGTTTGTGCTTCCATTCCGGGAACTAAACCTGATAAAAGATGATCAGTACAGTCTTCATGGACTTCTGTGTGACTTCCATCCTGAGCTGAAAGATCTGGACCCAAAGATCTATGATGAGTGTAAAGTCGTGTTCATTTTCGATGGTCTGGATGAAAGCAGAAATCCACTGAACTTTCCACAGTGGGAGAAAGTGTCTCACACAACCATCGTGTCATCTGTGGATGTGTTAATGACAAACCTCATCATTGGGGAGCTCCTTCCCTCTGCTCACATCTGGATAACTTCCCGACCAGCAGCAGCCAATCAGATCCCTCCTCAGTACATCAGCCGTGTGACTGAAATTCAGGGATTCAACGACCCACAGAAGGAAGAGTACTTCAGGAAGAAGATAAATGACCAAGACCAAGCCCAGAACATCATCTCTCACATTAAGGCAGCGAGGAGCCTCCACATCATGTGCCACATCCCAGTCTTCTGCTGGATCTCAGCCACTGTTCTTCAACAAATTATGAAACAAGAGAAGACAGAGATTCCTAAAACTCTGACTGAAATGTACATACACTTCCTGCTCCTCCAGAACCAGATAAAAATTCAGAAATATGGAAAAAGAGATCAGACAAAGACAAGAACACTGTGGAACTTACTCCAAAAGCTTGTGAATGCAAAGAAACCACCAGAATATAACAGACAGATGCTTGTGAAACTGGCTGAACTGGCTTTCAAACAGCTGAAGAAGGGCAATGTGATGTTCTATGAAAAAGACCTGAGGGAGTGCGGCATTGATGGCACTGAGGCCTCTGTGTACTCTGGCATCTGCACTGAGATCTTCAGAGAAGAATCTGTGCTTTTTCATAGGAAGATCTACTGCTTTGTGCATCTGAGCTTTCAGGAGTTTCTGGCTGCTCTATATGTGTTTCACTGCTGGGTGAACGACAACATGAAGGAACTACAGGATTTGAAGCCTCAGAACACAAGGTGGTTTTGCAGTGTTCCTCTGGAAGAAATGCTGAAGGAAGCTGTGAGTAAAGCCATAAAGAGCAAGAATGGACACCTGGACCTGTTTCTCCGTTTTCTGCTGGGAATCTCACTGGAATCCAATCAGAAACTCTTACAAGTCATTCTAACACAAACTGTGAGCAGCTCAGGAAGCATCAAGAAAACAGCAGTGGTCATCAAACAGATAATAGAAACAGAAGATCTTCCTTCTGATCGATCTATTAACCTGTTCCTCTGTCTCACTGAAATGAAGGACGAGTCTTTATCTAGTAATGTTCAGGAATATCTCAAATCAGGGACACACACAGAACAGAAACTCTCTCCTGGAGATTGTTTAGCGCTAGCCTACATGATTCTGAGCTCAGAGGAGGTTCTGGATGAGCTGAACCTGAAGAACTACAACACATCTGAAGAGGGCTGTTGGAGACTGATCCCAGCTGTGAGCAACTGCAGAAAAGCTGTGTGAGTGATAAACCAACATTAGTGTTTTTTTAGAATTATTTTACAAGTCATTATCATGATAAATGTAAAAATTAATATACTTAATTTGGGTCCAAGCCCCTAATGACAAGACACTGGTGACAGAACCAAGTATAAACTCCCTCAGCAGGAGGAAGAAACCTTGAGGGAACCCATCCTCCTTTGGTTGACACCGGGTGCAATAACGGTAGAGAAAACAAACAAAAAGTCTCTGTTGATAAAGGTGGACTTAGTTAAGGTTTACAATATTTTATGTCAGGGATGTGGAATAGGGAATAGGGGATAGGGAATAGGGAATAGGGAAACCCCTGCTCAGGTACTTCAGCAGCTATTTATTAGCTGTGTATAATGCCAAAAATGATCATAAATAAAGAAGGGTTGAAAGGGTGGAGAGGCCAGGGGCGACAGGTTTGGAACAATTTATTTCCCTTTAAAGAGCACAGTGTAAAAAAATAACATTATGTACTATTGGAGGAGCATATACAAAATTATGCAAAAACCCACACACAGAATGTCATAAAATATGCATGTGTAAGAAGAGAAAAAAAGGAAGAAGTAAAGATTTAAAGCCAGCAGTTGTCATAGTGAAAGTGCAGAAACTTCCATCAAATCAAAGTTTTTGGAACCTAAGATGATGCCACAAGTCATGCTCAATAATATTCATTACAAAGTAATAAGTTTTGTTTTAATTGTCAATGCTGCTGTAAATGCATATTTTCCACATAATAGACCTCCGTAGTATACACATCATAATTAATGCATTGTGAATAATTTACATTTACAAAATATTTCTTTATTAAATGACAACATGGAAAATGTATGAAATGGAGAGTCAGGATGGCGAGGTGTGCAGGTAGAGAGTGAGATAAAAGAAGGAGGAAGAGGTGGAAAAAACAAGGGAGGGAAAGCTTTAAAGAGGCGGATGGAAGCGGAAAGGCAGTCGGCAAACATGCCAGATGGTACAAAGCAGCAGCTGATGATGTCACAGCAATTTACAGCGTATATGTCTCTCCTGGGGCTCCATGGATCAGTGATTCAAAGGATGACCCCTCCACCCCTTGGCTGAGCCTATAAATTCTGCCCATAAAACTTATGAACAGAATCGGTGACAAAGGGCAGCCCTGGCGGAGTCCAACCTCAACAGGAAACAAGTTTGTCTTTGTACTGGTTATGCTGACTAGGCTCCTGTACAGGGACTGAATGGCTTGTAGCAGCAAGCCCTGTACCCTGTACTCTTGGAGCACACCCCACAGGATGTTCTGGAGGACATGTGCTTTGTGGATTTGGAGAAGGCATTCGACCATGTGGACTGGTTGGGGAAACTCCCCTTTTAGAAAAAGACTATTATTATTATTATCATTATTATTATTACTATTATTATTATTATAACTGTGATAATGAAAATGCAGAGAGCTGAATGAGGATCAGTACTATAAATACAGATTAGATATCAGTTAGTTCAGTGAAACTGAAGAAATCATTTAAGGGTCTACTGAATATCTGTCTACTGAAGCAAGTGAAATAGCAGAGGAAGTCCATGTGTGGAAAAGAGTTTAAATACTGAAAATATTAATAGAGAACAAATATTCAGATAAAAGCTCTTAATTATTCTCCTTTGAGTTTTGTATGTAATGGAAACTTCTATATAAAAGCATTATGTTCGTGATTGCTGTGATCCTGAAGTCCCCAACCTCTGTTTTAACTGTAATTTGGGGTTTGTTTACTTTGTCTTGTAGACTAGCTGGCTGTAATCTCACCATGAACTCCTGTGAAACTCTCTGCTCTGCTCTGAAATCACCAAACTCATCCTTAAAAGAGCTGGACCTCAGTAACAATGATCTGCAGGATTCAGGAGTGGAGCTGCTCTGTGCTGGACTGAAGAGTTCACATTGTAAACTGGAGAAACTCAGGTGAGCTTCTTGTATATTCATTCCTGAAGGAGGCTTCTGCAGTTTCCTTTTTCCGGGGCAGTGGTGGCTTAGTTGGAGGCAGTGGTGGCCTAGTGGTTAGGATGTTGCCCCTGAGATCAGAAGGTTGCAGGTTCAAGTGAAGTACCCTTGAGCAAGGTACCGTCCCCACTTCACTGCTCCCCGGGCACTGTTGACTGCTGCCTGCTACTCCACGTGTGCATGTGTGATGGGTTAAATGCAGAGAACAAATTTCGTTGTGGTGTATTCACAATGACAGAAAATCACTTTCACTTCATATATTTTACAATTTAACCTCTGTTCACACAAATCGTGATGAAAGCTCATTCTTTGCTTGTGAAAAAAGCCTGCGCGGTGCTCCTGAAAAAAGCCGTTGCTCGCTGTCATCACAAGCATGCGGGAGTCCACAGTCCACAGCCCAAGAATCAAATGCCAAACCAACAAAAAGTGAACCCAGCACTAGTTACTGAACATCAAGACAGTAGTAGTTGGCTGTAGTTGATTTATTGTAACTCTTTTGTATAGATTCTTTCATTTGCATGACATTGCATCAATTGATGCGCCTCAGTCTTTCTAGGTATATTCTGCTGTAACATCCCCATTTCACCAGCAATTTTGTTTGTGTTTCCAAGTTTTGTTCAACAATGATAAAAAATAAAAGTCAGAATTTTTCTGATTTTTGTAGCAAGAACTTCAATTACAAATAGCAGTGAATTTGTTTGATTTGCATCAATTAATGCAGTCAGTCTATCTAGTATTAAAGGGCAGTTATTTAGTTTCAGAAAACAGTGATGATACAAACCAATATGAATATCCAGATAATGTCTCCTAACACTTTGCAACATGTTGTCATGTCTTCTGTGTTTTGACATGAGCTTTTGTTTTGTTTTAGCATTTCTGGTCACATATTTGGTTTAGTTTTCTCTCAGGTGGGTCCTGCTTTGTTCACACCCACCAGGTGTTCTGTATTGTCTTAGGTATTTAATCCCCTGTGTTCAGTGTTATGGTGTCAGTGATTGTTAGTCTGTGTCCAAGCCCATGTGTATTTCAGTCAGTTAAAGAAAAAGATTCAACTCAGACCTATCTGCATTTGGTTCCTGTCCATCCGCAATCATTTCAGAAATCACAGACGTCAGCAATGGAACCAGCGGGGGTTGGCATGTACGAGTGGCAACCTCGAGGCTCCTTGAAGAGCTGAGGCAGATGCTTGTTTTGTCAACTGATTGGAGGCTACTGAAGGTGCTCTGCACAATGGAACACTGCCTGAGGGAGCAACAGTTGCAGCAGTCCATCCATTTTGATGTGACTCTTTTTATCACTCTCCAGTGTCGACCAGAGGAGGATGGGTTCCCCTTCTGAGCCTTGGTTCCTCTCAAGGTTTTTTTCTATTTAGGGAGTTTTTCCTTGCCACTGTCGCTTAGCTTGCTCATTTGGGGCTCGGACCCGGATTCTATAAACTCTGTAACGCTGCTTTGTGACAACGTCAGTTGTAAAAAGCGCTGTCCGTGTTTAGCCTTCATGTATGGTATTTCTAGTCCTTATCTTTGTTATAGTTCTGTGTTGGTCTACATTGCCCTTTTCAAGTCAAGTTTATTTTCTAGATTATTGTCTAGAAATACATTTTTAGCTATACATTTTTCTCATCCTGAGTTTATTTTCTACCAAGGCATGTCTTGCCTTAGTCCCTCCCCCATATTTTGGTCGTCTATTTAGCTTCGGTGGGTTGCCAGGTTTATCCCCAATATAAGTGCATTATTATGCTGTGTTTTCTTGCTAGTTCAGTACTTGAGTCCTTCTTTTATGTCAATTCCGATACGATACCTGGGCTTTGGGTATCGAGCGATACGGAGTACCGATCTAATATCAGTTACAAGTTGTTGCATCTCTAGTTGTCTTTAGACAGTGTGAACTGCTGTAAGAAAAGGTGGAATTGACTGTTATAGTGCTATAATTTCTACAATTTCTCCTCTGAAGAATTTGCCAGCTGTCACAGGGGATATTCATACAACTTGCACAGAGGGTTTCATTGCTTTTTAATCCCGTTCAATTCAATTCAGTTTTATTTCTATAGCACTTTTTACAACAGATGTTGTCACAAAGCAGCTTTACCAAATGCAAGTTTAAGCCGCTAATGATCCAAGGCGACGGAGACAAGGAAAAACCTTGAAACCTTGGGAGGAACCAAAGCTCAGTAGGGGAAGCCATCCTCTTCTGGTCAACACCGGAGGGTAATAATTAAGCAATCACAGGGTTCCCTGAAAATTTCAGACTATCCTAGCAAGTAGCCACCCCTTCTTTACTTCCTGCCCACAACCCCACAACCTTCTACAGGACCTTTTTTACATAAATGGTGCAGCTCCTGGAATTCACAACTCTCAAGGAACCCGTTTCTCCTCCACAGTGTCCGCAAGACTATGTACATATAAGATAATGTGAGACAATTGTATTACCCCTGGCATAGGCAATAGCTCACTTCTGTTCTTTCTCCATTCTCACACAGCTGCTACGTTCAGGTTCACATTTTAACATTCCTATGTACGTTTGGGTCTGCCTGGTCTATCTGGCAGCCTCCCCTACCATCTGATCCCTCTTACCACCAGGTATTGATCCGTTGACAGCTCAGTCCCTATCTTCACTCGTAGATACAGCAGGAAGAATAAGTATTTGACACATCAGCATTTTTATCAGTAAGGGTATTTCTAAGTGGGCTATTGACACAAAATTTGCACCACATGTCAATATCAACTCAAGTATTTAATTCATTCAAAGATATCTAAACATTTAAGACCAGAAATTGAGTTATGTGTAATAAAGTGAAATGACACAGGGAAAAAGTATTAAACACACTTTATTTAATACTTTGTAGAAAAACCTTTGTTTGTGATTACAGCTTCTAGCTGCCTCTTGTATGGAGAAACCAGTCGTCTGCATTGCTCAGGAGTGATTCTGGCCCATTCTTCCACACAAACTGTCTTTAAATCTGGAAGGTTCATTGCGCCTCTTTTATGAACTTTGATATTCAGTTCTCTCCATAAATTTTCTATGGGATTTAGGCCAAGTGATTGACTGGGACATTCAAGCAACTTCTTTCTTTGCAAAAGCAATTTTCTTTCTTTGAAACCAATTCATTGTTTCCTTGGCCTTGTGCTTAGGATCATTGTCTTGCTGAAATGTCCACTCTCTTTTCATTTTCAGCTTTCTGGTAGATGCCAGCAGATTTTTATCCAGAATGTCCTGGAACAGTTCTCCATTCATCCCGCCTTCAATAATATGAAGTCTGCCAGTACCCCTTTCTCAAACTTTAACTGAGCATTAACATGCTTTTTGTTCAGCAAAAGAGTCTTGCTTGGTGAGCGTGCATGGATGCCATGGCGGTTCAGTGCATTGCTTATAGTTTTCTTTGAAGCAACAGTACCAGAAGTTCTGTCTGAGTGGTTCTTGGCTCTTGAAAAAGAACTCTCCTGATTATTCTTTGGACTCCTCGGACAGGAACCTTATGTGGAGCACCTGATCGTGGCCGGTTTATGGTGAACTGATGCTCTTTCCATTTACAGATAATGGGCCCAACAGTGCTCATAGGAACATTCAGAATTCTGGGAATGCGCCAATAACCATTCCCATCAGAATTCTTTTAAATGATAAGATTATGAAGATCTTGGGGGAGTTCTTTGCTTTTGCCCATCATGAAGTCTTTCCTGTGTGCCTCCTGGGTAAGGAGAAGCCTTTAAAGGCTATCAATTACGACTAAAGCAGCTGATATCAATTTGTACTGATAGGGGGCAGGGTTTCTGTCTCAATACTGACAGATTTTGGGTGATCTCCTGGCTTTCTATGCAATTTTGCACCTTGTTATCTTGTTACCTGTGTCTTTTCACTTTATTACACAAATGTTTAAATGTCTTTGCATGAATTAAATAATTGGGTTGATATTGACATTTTGTGTCAATATGCCACTTAGAAATACCCTTGCTGATATGTCAAATACTTATTCACCCCACTGTATGATGACAATTACATTATGATTACAAAATCAATCATCGTTCTGTGACCTCCTGGCGCCAAGTGAACATATGGATACCAGTGTGTTTGAACATGGTGTTCGTTATGGTCTGTCTATGACTAGCACAGAAGTCCAATAACTGATCACCACTCGAGATCATATCAGGGAGGCCATTCCTCCCAATCACATCTCACCAGGTTTCACTGTTTCACTAGTTCAAGCTCCCTACCTGCCAGAGAGGTAGCATGCCATGTCCCAAGAACCAGTTTCGGTAGCTGAGGGTCAGAGCAACAGGGTTCTGCCACCACCCTGTGGCTTCTCCTTCAGGTTGTGGGCCCACAAAATTGTGGAACCATATTGCTCTTTCGTGCTGAGCCCAGCTGGGCCCCATGGTCACAGGTCCAGGCACTTGCAAGCGAGCCTCTCCCCTGGGTGTGGCTCAGGGGTAGGGCCCCAGATACCCTTTCCTGGGCATCTCGGATGAGCAGTTTTACTTTCATAATGTAAAGTATTTCAATAAATCAGTAAATAATACATGGTGAAGATATTTTCTCTGTCTTTACAGATTGGCTATTTGTAAACTTGGGGAGAAGTCGTGTGAAAATCTGGGATCAATTTTAGGAGTGAACTCCTCTCTGAAAGAGCTGGACCTCAGTAACAATGATCTGCAGGGTTCTGGAGTGGAACTGCTCTCTGCTGGACTGAAGAGTCCACACTGTAAACTGGAGACACTCAGGTGAGCATCCTGTGAGAAAAGTAAATTGTGCATTAAAGTCATGCACACATTAATTTAGTGTCTCTTACTAATGTTCTTAGAGCAGCACAGTATGGAAATATTTTCTTATTTCTCCCAAAGTCTCAGTGACACTAGGTTTAATTCCCACAGTTTGGTTCTGTCTGGTTCTGCAAAGTGTGGAAGCTGTTAAATTCATATGTCTTACTCTATCTCCCTCTTTCTCTCCTCTCTGCAGACTGTCTGGCTGTGCAGTTACAGAGGATGGCTGTTCTTCTCTGGCTGCTGCTCTCACTTTAAACCCCTCACACCTGAAAGAACTGGATCTGACCTACAACCACCCAGGAGAATCAGGAGTGAAGCTGCTCTCCACTAGACTGGAGGATCCACACTACAGACTGGACACACTCAGGTGTGTGTGTGTGTGTGTGTGTGTGTGTGTGTGTGATGAACTTATATGAACAGTAATAATGAGGAAACATTGGATAAAAGAACTGAAAGACTTTTGTGAAAAACACTAAACAAAGTAAAAAGCATCATTATCTGGGTTCAGGGAGCAGCAGTGTCAGAAGAGCTGAAGGTTGTTCCAGCAAAACCTGCAGAAACAGGAAAACATCCAGAATGTATTCACCTGCTCCTTTTAGATCTGATGATCTCTGGGGTAGAGAGAGAGAGAGAGAGAGAGAGAGAGAGAGAGAGAGAGAGAGAGAGACATACAGTAATAGAGAGACATACAGCAATAGAGAGACAGAAATAGAGAAACACACAGAGAGAGAGATGGAGAGAAACAGAGAGAAATAGAAAGAGATGCACAGAAAGATGGAGAGAAATAGAGAGAAGTAGAAAGAGACACACAGAAAGAGATGGAGAGAAATAGAACAAGAGACAGAGAAACAGGGAGAAATAGAAAGAGAGACACACAGAAAGAGGGGTGAGGGAAACAGATAGAAATAGAAAGAGAGACACAGAGAGAGAGATGGAGAGAAATAGAAAGAGACACAGAGAAAGACGGAGAGAAAGAGAGAAATAAAGAGACAGAGAGAGAGATGGAGAGAATTAGAGAGAGATAGAAAGAGAGACAGAGAGAGAGAAATGAAGAGAAATAGAAAGATACACACAGAGTGAAACAGGGAGAAATAGAAAGAGAGAAACAGAAATAAAGTCACCGAAAGGCACAGAGAAAGATGGAGAGAAATAGAGAGAAATAGAAAGAGTGACTGAGAGAGAGAGATGGAGAGAAATAGAGAGATAGAAAGAGAGACAGAGAGAGAGATGGAGAGAAATTGAGAGAAATAGAAAGATAGACACAGAGAGAAACAGGGAGAAATAGAAAGAGAGAAACAGAGAAAGATGGAGAGAAATAGAGAGAAATAGAAAGAGAGACAGAGAGATGGAGAGAAATAGAAAGAGAGACACAGAGAGATACAGAGAAAGCATGAGAGAAAGACAGAAAAACAGACAGAGAGAGATTGAGACAAAGTGCGAGAGACTGAATTTTGTGTGTGTGTGTGTGTGTGTGTGTGTGTGTGTGTGTTTAGGGTGGAACATGGAGGGGAGATCAGGATGAAACCGTCACTAAGAAAATGTAAGTTGATCACACACATATCGGAAGCCACTGGAAATCAAATCACTGGAAAACGCCCACATGTCCACACAACTGAACACGCTCATATACATCACCTGACAGTGTGAACTATACCTCAGAAACACTAACACACACTGTTACTACTTCATCACAACATAATTTTTAATGAGGTGTAACATACTGTGATGTTTTTCCGGGGGAAGAAAGGAGGCTGGCGCAAGGGTTTAGAGCTCAAATACGGGACATGGCCTGATTCCGGCTTATTACCAGCTGTGAAAACACAAGCACACTCCAAGCCCTCTTGACTGGATGGCTACGCGGTGACGGTGAGCTCAGCCATCCACTCTACAAACGCACTAAAGGCCATAACTAACCCAACCCAACACATTCCCCACATAAACAAACGTTCCCCTCCTCTCAGTAGCGTGTGTTTCCACCATTTGCCACAATGACAGCTTGACAGTGACGTCTAATGCTCCTCACTAGCGTCATGATGTTGTTCTGAGGCTGCGTTCCACTCTTCCACAAGTGCTACATGCAGTTCTGCCAAGTCACATGGGGGTGGGGTACGATCATGCAGTCTCTGCTTCAACTGGTCCCAGACCTGCTCTATGGGGTTCAGTAGACCACTGCTACATTGTCCAGGTCACATGGTCTTGTACCCACTGCATATTTTCACAGCAGTGTCTTGGTGTCAGTGGAGTCACTTGCAACGGTCATCTGGCATTCAAGCCAAAGTGGTGGAGTCGGTTGCAAATGGTTTGGAAACCATAGTTCACCTCGCATCTCGTAAACGGGCTGCAGCTGTGTGGCAGTTACATAACGATGTCTGAGTGCATAGGTCCTTATGTACTGGTCATTGTTGCGGTCTGTCACTCGTGGGCTCCACTCCTGGGTTTGTCATGAACTCTGTCAGTAGTTCTGTGTCTTGATGATAAGTTTGCTGATGACACTTTGAGACACACCAAGTTCACGAGCAACATCTGACTGTCTGCCACCGACCCGAAGGCGCCATGTCCAGGTGACGCTGCTCGTCCGTTAAGTGACGTCGTGTGTTCATGGCTGTTTGAATGATGAATTTGGAATGACTTACTAACAATAGCAGCTTGTTATTCCCACAGAATGTGGGTGCCACATTGAGAAAGGTTGTCTTTTGGTATTGAACCCAATATAAGGCACCTGTACACAATGAGACCATTACATGGAAAATGTCTATCATGTCTATCACCCCAATACAATTGTCTCCATATCCCAAAAAAGTAAACAAACACTGTATGTATGACATCCACTAAGTCTCTTACAATATCCCTAACTTATTGTGAGTAGTGTATATATATATATATATACACACACAAAACCCAGCTTGTGATTGTGACAGCTGCTATAAGATTCAACTTCAAATAACAACAATAATTGCAATAATAATAATAATAAGATTGTGAATTATTATTATTATTATTATTATTATTATTATTATTATTATTATTATTATTATTATTATTATTATTATTATTATCATAATAAATGAATACATGTATTTGCTTTGTAACAATTCATATGAAATAGTTAATGTTACTGTTTATAATTGCTATTATCTGTCCTATTTTTTTAAATAAATAATTTTATTATTATATGTAATATTATCTTATACATTTATTGGACAATTGAACATGAAATGTTTGGAAAGTGTAATAACACAAATGTAGAATATTAACCCATCAATATTGACCATGTGCATTAGGAAAAATGTCTTCATCATTATTCTTATTAATATATATTAAGTCATTTATTTTTCCATCTAAAGTGTTTAACAACACTGCACAACAAGGTTTTTGCTTCTTGAACATTTCTGGATGTTACTTATAGATGTTTGACTGCTACACAATGGTAACATTTGGTTGGAATATCTGTGGAGATCTTAAAGTTGTTGCGCACTTACTAGGACTGCAGCTTAGCAGGGATTTTAGTGTTAAAGCCATTTTTACCAATAATGTGTACTGTTTACATTGCACTGATACTATTTACTTTTTCACTTGTCATTTTATACTACATGCTGTTTAAACAGCTACTGGTACCATAACTGTGAAGCTTGTGTTGTTTATGTTGCATTCTAGTCATTGTTGGGACTTCACGTTCCTCACTCTCTCCTCATCCATTCACATCTTTCCCCTCTCTACATCCATCATCTTTAATTCAGGAAGCTGTGTTGCCATAGCAGCTGTTTAAAAGTATGATACCCCTACATACGTGTGTGTGTGTGTGTGTGTGTGTGTGTTTCTGAGGTGTAGTTCACACTGTCAGGTGATGTGTATAAGTGTGTTCAGTGGTGTGGACGTAAAGATTAAAAGTGTATGTGGATGTTTTCCAGTGATTTAGTCCCTTGTGGCTTCCCACTGTCTAAAAAAATGTAATGAAAAAAAAAAGGTAGTGTCACACACACACACACACACACACACACACACACACACACACACACACACACACACACACACACACACACA
>JBBIGC010000152.1:192636-227186 GCA_037576955.1 Lepidarchus adonis
TATAAAGGATGGTGTTGTGATATATAAAGGATGGTGTTGTGATATATAAAGGATGGTGTTGTGATATAAAGGATGGTCTTGTCATATATAAAGGATGGTGTTGTCATATATAAAGGATGGTGTTGTGATATATAAAGGATGGTGTTGTGATATAAAGGATGGTGTTGTGATATAAAGGATGGTCTTGTCATATATAAAGGATGGTGTTGTGACACAAAGGATGGTCTTGTCATATATAAAGGATGGTGTTGTCATATATAAAGGATGGTGTTGTGATATATAAAGGATGGTGTTGTGATATTTAAAGGATGGTGATGTGATAAAAAGGATGGTGTTGTCATATATAAAGGATGGTGTTGTGACATAAAGGATGGTGTGATTTTCTGTAATAGATGCCACTTCCACAGCTTTCTTCCCGATCTTGTACAGATTGTGTGGGTGAAGGGGTCAATGTTCTTTTAATGCAGCAGATCTCAGAGCTGTGGCCTCATTGTCTCTAAGAAAATCTGCCTGAGCAGATTAGTTCTGTATGTTTACAAAGATGTAAGTGGCAGGAGCCTCAACGTCCTGCATGAAAAGGAAGATGGGGCCATCGATGGAAGGCCAGAGCCATCTGGTGTTAATGTAACGAAACACATAGAAATGTAGAGTGTCTGTAGAGGTCAAACTGGTTTGAGGACAGATGGGCTGGAGACACAGTGATAAATGATCTGGTTGAAAGTATAAGCCGAGTGGTAGAACCCCAGTGATAAAAGATCAAGCTGAATGGGAGTAGCAGTACTTAGAGTACAGGTGGGTCATGATGGCAATTGATCAGGTGAAATGGATTGGTAGCAGCTCCTGTCAGCAATAATACTATGTAAATGGACAGAGCTGAGGATGGGATGAACATGAAAGCACCCTGACACAGCAGTAGCAAACGTACACACACACACACACACCTGCCAAAGAGTTTAAATAGACGCATTCTGTCGACTCTAATCCTGAAAGATCCCTTGGGTAGTTGTGGCCTGGGATATTCTTAGACAGTGTGTGTTACTGAAGTGAACATGGCTGCATTTCAACCTTGGTCATGTGAATGACAGCTTGAATACATAGATAATAATGAGCAGGTCTTTGTCATGCCGCCAAAACAGATCTGACTTTGATGCACTGTGTGTACTGACCCCTTTCTATCAGAGACAGCATCATTTTTATGCTACGGTAGCTCTTTTGTGGAGTTGGATCTGACAGGTTAGCCTTTGCTCCACCCATGTGTCAATGAGATTGGACACCTGTGATCCTGTTGCCAATTCACTGGTTGCATAATAAGTTCTAACTACAGAATATCCAAAGCACTCCACAAGATCTGCAGTTTTGGATGTTGGATGTTTCCAACAACTGAATTTCAAGAACTGACTGTTCACTTGATGCCTATTATACAAGATAACCAGGGCAACTCTCTGTGGTTTTAATGTTGATGATTGACATCACTCCTCATCACACTCTCAGTTGTACAGAGCGGCAGAACATGCTGCAACATTGCTGCTTTCATTTCAGGGAAAACGTAAAACGAACACCTGTCTCCTTAAAGGCAAATGGACTCAATGATTCTTACAATTTATTAAAGAGCCAGTGGTCTATGTGGGAATAAGATTTCATAATGTTTATTATACATCTTTCCAGAATGCAGACAAACAGTGAATTTCAATGGGAAGGTGTCCTGGACGTGTGGCATAATAACTCCTATTGTAGATGAATAATGCTGCCATGGGAACAGGTTTTGTGCATCAGATTCACGGTTTCATATTAGCACAGTTAGCAAACATGTGGCTATGTAGTCTGTAGTGTTGTGGAAATGTTCACTTTACACTGTAAATAATTGAGCACCAAATTTTCAAGTGTAAGGCTTTCAAGTGTAAGCTATTACTGTTAAAAAAAAAGCACGTTGCTGAGGGATGACCAGAAAATTTAGAAGAACTATTTTTTCTCAGCACAAGCCACTAAATCAAATTTTCTGAGCGCATGCCATAAAACTGCAACAAAAAAAATTTTCAGAAATACTTTGCATAATAAGTGGATTACATTTTCGTATACCATAAATTCGCTTCTTGATCTTCTTTGCTCCACCGGGATTCATTTTCCCATAATGGCCATCTCACATTACATTGTTGCTTGCTTATTGTAATGTAAGATTTGTTTGTGGCATCAGAATCAGGAACATACATCAGGAAGCCTTTCTCAGGGTTTGCTGAACATATGGCAGGAAGTAAGACAATGGAAATATCCTGTTTTTCGTACTTTTCAATAGATAAGAAGATGTTCTGTGTTAATGGTCTGGGTAGGATGCATGGGGGTATAAAGTCTGTATACTGACTGATACAATTTGGAGGTTCTCTTCCAGACACCATAAATTCACTTCTTGATCTTCTTTGCTCCCCCGGGATTTATTTTCCCATAATTGCCATCTCACATTACATTGTTGCATGCTTATTGCAATGTAAGATTTGTTTGTGGCATCAGAATCAGGAACATACATCAGGACGCCTGATGAACTTGTCAGGACATATTTTAAATTTGAACCATTTTTAATACTTTTTAGAAAACCAAAGCAGATTTAACAGCCAAACCCAATTAAAATGACATTTTTTCCAGCATACAAATTAAATTGAAGTGAAAGGGCAGTTATGTAGTTCATAGAATACTACCATACAGCAGATAGAGATGGAAGCATCATTATGAGAGAACGTTCTCTGGCTTGACCATTGCAGTATAAAAAATGTGGTTAATTATATTATTGATTATACATGTATAGAGATGTAAAGGAAAATGTATTTAGTTATTTATCTTAACATGTGATTCTAAATCTGGGGAGGTTGTTACGTGGGTTAAACCTATAGGGTTTATAGCATATATAATTATAATTATATAGCATTATTTGTAGCATTTTTTCCTGTTTCTCAGGGTTTGCTGAACACATGGCAGGAAGTAAGACAATGGAAATATCCTGTTTTTTGTACTTTTCAATAGATAAGAAGATGTGCTGTGTTAAAGGTCTGGGCAGGATGTGTGGGGGTATAAAGTCTGTATACTGACTGATACAACTTGGAGGTTCTCTTCCAGATACTTCGGAAAGTGCAAGAGAGCTCCCCTCGTGAGATTAAAATTCTGTTTTGAGGAAGATTTAGGGTAATAATTTCTGGGTTTGAATTATAGGTGGGTAAGAGGAAAATCCACCACAATAGACTCATTTGAGTTCTGAAGGTGAACTTCTGCTCTTGATCTCAGACCAGTATCAGTTTCCCAAAAAATGAATATTTCAGAGCTATGACAGCAGAATAGTCAAGGGGCGATTTGCCACCTTGACAAATGTGGTGGCAATTTGTAACCTCAAACTGTATTTGTAACCTCAGAAATTGTATTAATCTTTATAGCCTGTTGTATTAATCAAGTAGCATGCTTAGGCCAGCAGAATATCTGTTCTTTATCAGAACGAGTGGATACGCTGCTTATGCTTTCCTTTCTCCTTCAGGGTTTTTTGGTGTATCTGCCCGGTTGTGTCTTCCTGCCTAATACAAAGAGGTTTTATGTGCCTTGTAATGTGATGTATTTCTAACTGCAGAAGCACTAATACGGCCAACAATGAAGCCTTGAATCTTCTGTATGCTGTGAACTCCCATTGAATTTTCTTCAAAGGGACACAAATTATACGATATTGGGAGAAAAGGAAAAAATTGGAGGTAGGGTCCAACTGTAAGACACCATCCTCCATATCTGGTGTAGCGAAGGCACCATACTTCATAAGCGACTGGCCATCTGCTGGTACAACTCCATCCTTGTGTTAACCTTTGGGAACCTTTGTATCATCTTTATGATACAAGGGAAAGTACAGAGTCATATGCAGATGACGTGATCTCAAAGTTAGAACTGTATAAATGGTGGGAGCTAAGCCACGGTCGGTGTTCAGACAAAAAAAACTTTCTTTTCAGCAAACATTGATGTATAGTTACTTTTTATACCATAAATTCAATAAAAATAAAAAAATAAAAACTTACCACATGATGACACCCTAAATGATGACTTAGTAACACCTCCCCTGGCAGATAAAACAGCTTGCAAACATTTTTTAGAACTAAAAGTGTTTCGGTTCTTTTTCTTGCCATTTTCTCCCATTCTTCCTTGCAAAAGGCTTCTAGCTCTGTAATATTCTTTGGTCGTCTTGCCTGCACAGCTCTTTCAAGATCTACCCACAAATTTTCAATGATGTTTAAATGAGGGGACTGTGATGGTCATTCTAAAACTTTGTGTGTGTACAAGGTTTGAAGAGTCAGAGTATTTGTAAAGCTTTGAAATTGGCACCAGATGACATTTATCAATGACAGCTGTTGTCATGCATCAGATTTAACAAACTGATTAAGGTCTGAAGCCTTGCAAATAGAATCTTTGGAAGTTTTAGGGTGCCCAAACTTTTGCACTGTGCCATGTTTTTATTTTAAATTTTCATTCAATTTATGGCATAAAAAGTAATGCATCAGTGTTTGCTGAAAATATAATGTATGTTTTCCAGGTGTTAACATCTTGGCAATTACAAAATCACCAAAGTCTGTTATTTATCAAGTTGTGTCCAAACTTTTGCATATACCAGCTCTGTCTGAACGTGACAAAACGAATGACAATTTTGTCATGTACTCCACATATGGAGTGAGAAGATTCTGTTCGGGTTCAGACACAGTGGAGACTTGGGCCTTTAAGAGTCTAACTCTTCAACTGAAGCATCTTACTCTGCAGTAATTGTTTAATAAATTTATCACAGCTTCCTACTCTCCTCATGAAGGAGAATAAATCAGAAGGTGAGAACATGATCACACAGCAGAGAAATAAAGAGTCAAGGTCGGGGCAGTGATGGACGCAAAGTTTGTTTAAGTGTTAGGTTCCAGCCTCACACTTGTCTTTGACACCCTCCTATTCATTAGACACAAGAAAAGCTACTCATTTCTTTATCTTATCTTTACTTCTACATTATTTTGTCTTTTGGAATGTGCTAACTAAACCTCAGACGTCCAAGGTCAGAATCCATTATCTTGGTGGAGTAGATGGGAAAAAACTTAGGAAAGGAATCCTCCTCTTCTTTTTCTCTGTGACCTTGATGTCAATGAATAAATCACTGCAGGGTCAGATGAGAGGGCATCACCATTTGAGTAGTCCTGGGAACCTTCTGCTTGAGAAAGGGGCGTTGGAAGACTATTAACCAATTCATCTATACCAATCAGCCATGACACTAATATTGTGTAGGTCCTACAGCTCTCGCTGTGGTGCACTTACATCTCGCTTTAACATTTTGTTCAACAGGAGGCCTTCCTTGGATCATTCTTGGTAGGTACTAACTACTGCAGACCTGGAACACTCCAGAAGACCTGGAGTTCTGGAGATGTTCTCACTCAGTTGTTTAGCCAAGATCCTTATCAAAGCAGATCCTCACTCACCCATTTCTCCTGCTTCCAGTAAATCAACTTCAAAAACTGACTGTTCATTCCCACCCCACTGTGGGATTAACTAGTCAATGTTATTCACTTTACCGGTCAGTGGTGTTAATAGTGTAGATGGTAAAGGAACAGTGTTGCTATATCTCCTGCTTTCTTTGAAATGTTTGGTATTACTTTCCAAATCTACGGTTCTATGGTCTTTGAGGACTTCCTGCTTTGCATGCAATAATACTTTCACTACTGCTACTAAAATCAACAAGGGAAAGTATCCTGTTTACAGAACGAACAGTCTGGAATTTGTGCATATCTTCAGACACTGGTTATAGAGACAAAACATGACCAAAGCAATCAGATTGCACTCTAAGGTCAATGGGTTTCTTACTGATGGACATTACAAGCATTAAAATGATTGTAATTCATCTTTACAAGAACATTTTTCAAGCTTTTTCTGATCTCTTACAAAAAATCAGACCTTTGTTTTACTGCGCCTTTAAGAGTAATACAAGTAAATAACTTGTATGATTGGCTGACCTTAGTCATAAGTAAAATATCATATTTGAAAAATGGACAAGAACACCCACACTGTCTGAACATGACATGTAAATAATGAGTCTGTCATGTTCTCCATGTATGGGCTGACAAGATCATGAGGGGGTTGGCCAAAAACCCTCTTGATTTTTGTCTTCACGGTCAGACACAACAGAGACTTGAGGTCTAGAGTCTGAGCCTTCAATTGAAGCATCTATTGGGTCTGTTTCCTTGGAATAAATAACTTCAAAGTCAGACTGAAATCTTTAGAGACTTAGTCTACTTTTGGACATTCTATGGAAGCCTGACAGACCATAAATTTTCCTGACACCTCTACTCTTACACTGTATAGTCTGGTAACAAGACACGCTATAACTTGAGCAAGTTGGTTATATTGATAGATGGCCATATGCAGTAACTGCCCTCATTCCACTAAGCTCAATATTATAGGCCTATTATAACGAATGTTGCCGCCCCATATTAATAGGCTATTAAATCATCCAAGAAGAATGGGGATTCCTTTTGAATCTTGGGTCTTAAGGTCTGCCATTTTTTAAAGATTTTCCTAGATATTGGTAGGCTTGTTCATTATGAAGCCTGGACTTTTATAGTAGTCTGTGTAATACAGTTATGAATATAGCAGGGCTTGGAAGGAAGAAAGCTGCATTTACTGATATTGGGGCTTGTTTATACTAATATTGATCATGATATGGCTCTCTCTATACTCATCTCCAGATTATTGATAATTTCTTTGGGAGTGAGGTACATATCAGTTTGGTGAAATCAGACATAATATATAAAATGACCCATATGCTTAATTTTCCTTGTGTACTTAAATTCAATGTACCAAAAACAGTAAGAATGAGTTTACAGGAAAAGTTTCAGACTTCCATTACTCCATATTAGCAGGCTATTAAAATTAAAAATAGCAACAAAAAAAATACAGTGTTATCTTTGGAATATTGGTCCTTTCAATGGTCTGCCATCTTTACAAAAATTCTCACAACTCTTAGGCTTGCTTGCTTTAAAGAAAGGGCTTTTGTAGAGTTTTAGTGAACAGGACCTTGGACGCTGAAAGATGTGTAGGAGATTAAGGGCTTGGAAGGAGACCAGAGGAAGTTATTTTGACCAAGATAAGGATTTACTTATACAAATGGGTTTTTTAATAGTTATTGTGGCCATGAGTAAACCCATCTTCAAATGAGAGAGGTTTAGTTGGGGAATCTCTTGGTTCCACGTTGATATCTGGCTTGAATGAGTACTGATATAAGCCCACACTGATATACAAAGGCTGCCTTTCAGTGCTCATTCACCCACATTAGTCAGGCTGAGCTGACTGTACTGACACGTCACGTCTTTTAAATCTCACACTGAATGGTACTCGGTCCACATGATAAATTGTAGATTTCTGTGGTTTCACAAATAAAGGATGCATTACTAGGCCGTATGCTGTGAAGTGAGTGTTCAACAACTAGAAACGCATTAGAAATTCTTGGTTTTGTCCTTGTCCTTGACCACTGGGATTTCATTTTATTGGATGGTTATAACCAGTTACTGCTAGCAGTGTAAATTTGAGTGGAAAAAAAATTCCAATTTCTACATTAATTATTTTAGGCAACACTCAATCACAAATCATTTTCAATATCCTAAAATTTGCAGCAATGTGATTTGGATCTTGACTGGAGTCTTCAGTCAGTATGAAATACAATGGAATTGCACAAACGCACATATAAATTATTATTTGAACATTTCATTATAAATGTATTATTAAGATACAATATTCCAGTCATTAGCAAAAGCTATTTCTCATCAATAAACACATCATACAGTTAAATGAAGTAAAATTGTTAGGTCGAGCTGACCCATGTGTGGGTGCTTATTTGGCAGGTTTGCTGATAAAGAACATCCCAGCGCGTTCTTACTTGAGCAAAGGGAGTCAACATTTGTTTGGGAACATGTCAGCATTTCCGAAATGAGTACTTTATTTCCCACATTTGCCACAGAAAGACACATTTTATCATTTTTATTCTTCAGTGCAATGTTCTTCATAACTGCAAAATATATTTTATATTGTGGTACAAAATCCCCAAATTCTCTGAGCATACTATAAACCTACATAACATGATTCACTTCTGTTTATTTTTTTAACAATATTGCAACAAAATTTTCCATTGCTAGTTTCAATGAGTTATCTTTTCTCTAATATATGCACTTATTAGATGATTAAATGATTTATTTTTTCTATTATATTGTTATGAAGCATTCCTGACAATTACTATGTTTGATTTTGCCTTTTTCATGACAGGCAACAACAACAAAAAAACAAAACAAAAACTAAATATGCTTAAAAGCATAATATTCTTTTATTAAGTGTATAGCTGCAAGTCATTAATGTAGATGGAAGCAATAATGACAAAAGGCACCAGCAACAAAAGACAAAGGCAACAGTCTGAATTTTGTGCTAAATTATAAATGGAGAAGTTGTTAAAGTTTTAATCTCTCTGGAGAAACGCACACACGCACGCACGCACACACACACTTACAAAAAAGGACAGACTAAAGGCTTCCTATTGTCAGTATAATGCAAAACAGGAATTCTACACCCAAACAGTGCATTATGTGTACAGCAGTGAGCCAGCTGCAATACAAAAATGCACCGTCCCTCCCTCACCAAGGTTGGACCTTTTTTTCTGATACAAACTGCCCATGGGGCTCTTTGGTACCAGGTGGCAGAAGGGCAAGATATACTGGGGTGATAGCACCCTCATCTGGTGACTTTGTAGCATTAGGTCCTGCCATGTCTGTCCTGACCCAGCCAGGACAGCAGGCATTACACAGGACTCCATCTCCAGGTCTCTCCACTGTCAGCTTCCTGGCCTGGATCCTAGTGAGAGTGGTCAAGCCAGTCTTGGACACACCATAAGCTGTATCAGGCCAGCCTCTTTGGGAGTGGACGCCCTCTTGAGCGTCCTTTATGAAGCGTTCCATCAGCCCCACCAGCTCCTCCTCCGTGATGTCATTGCTGCGGAAACGGGCCTGGAGTTCTGGACTGCAGCGTCCCAGGGCAGTGGAGCCCATCCCGCTGGAAACATTCACCAACCTGCCTGTAGAGAGGAGATAGATGGGTGGATGGATGAATGTAATAAATAAATAAAAATAAACTAACTGACTTCAAAATAATCTGACCTAATTATTATTATGTAAGAAATAATTCAGTAAATCATAAAATTGCAAAAAAAAATGTTTTGGTACCAACTACTTAAATACAAAAAAATACACAGATGTTTATAATATATTTTATTCCGTTACTGCTCTTAAAATGATAAAGTAATGGTTACACATTAAAATGCAGCTCAGAAGATAGCTTTTAATAAGCTACTAAAAACAAGCATAAAAAAGAAAAACATTAAACAAACATGGCACTAATAAATTATTATTTAATAAAAAAGTGAATAATAATGTAATAAGACAATAACATATCCAAATAAGAACTGGAAAAATAAATCTATAGAAAAGCTGAATTAAAATATATTTTAGCTGTGTTTTAATTTAACTATCTGCAGATGCTTGATGTGTCTTGTAGGAGGTAAATCACTAGACACTAACTGCAGCCCGGCCATTTCCTTTGTGTTATTATTAAGTCAGAGTGTGATTCAGTATTCAGTAATCTTTAGATATAAATTAGATATAAGATATAAATATAGATATAAAGATATAAATATAAAAGACAGGTCCTCAACTTACAACATACTCAACTTTGGTAGACTGAGAGAGGAATGGCCCCAGGGCATTAACACACATAGGAATGTATGTAAGGGGGTTTCGACTTATGACACACATTGAGGAATGGTTGTATATATAAGTTGAGGACCCCCTCATGCTACCACTAGAGTGAAAGCACCGCCAGCATTCAAAAGTGACCAAAACATCAGCCAGAAAGCATAGGAACTGAGAACTGGTCTGTGGTCACCACCTGCAGAACCAGAACCATCCTTTATTGGGGATGTGTTGCTAATTGCCTATAATTTCCACCTGTTGTCTATTCCATTTGTACAACAGCATTATTTATTTGAGTAAATACTTCTTATATTTTTTGTAATCGTAAATTACTTCATTCTATTTTTGCCTTACTTTATCTTACCTGTAAATTCTTAAGCAACTTCTTACTTATTGTTTTTCTTAATAATCTGTTTGCTGTCCTGCTGCTGTAACAATGTGGAATTTCCCACTTGTGGGACAATAAAGGTTTATCTTATCTTATCTTATCTTATGTGACATTGATTGTCAATCAGTGTTGCTTCCTAAGTGGACAGTTTGATTTCACAGAAGTGTGACTGACTTGGAGTTACATTGTGTTGGGTTCCCTTTATTTTTTGAGCAGTGTATGCTGATAGATACAAAGGAATGTGAACTGCACATTCAATTAATTAAAAGAAAAAAAGAAAAATCTGATGTTCTCAAAGGGGTATATACACATTTCTGGCCGTATCTGATCTAGTTATATTAACGTACCTCCTGGTTTGATGATGGGGAGGAACTCATTGCACATGTCTCTGGTGGCAAAGAAATTGGTCTTCAGTGTCACATCAGCTTGGATCCCGAAGGGTGTTTTATCCGCAACTGTTATAAACAGAAAACATCTTAACTGGTTAATCTAGACGACCTCCGTTTCTATGTATTCGTAATATTGTATTATGTTCTTTGGAGGATATTTTTTTATTAAACTTTGGACAAGTCATTATGACTGCAGAACATCATGGACATAGTGTTTGTCATGTAGTCTAATTTTTGATCAATAATTTCAATAACTTAGATGTGTATCTCTAGGAAGGGATGCCTCTTCATGCTAGCAGCCCCTAATGTGGGGTAGGCCACAGACATTAAGATGAGCACATGCCCCACTAGCCTGTGGGGTGGAAATAGTAAAAATATGCTTAAATCATGGGAGGTACAAACCACCAATACATTATAAATATATATGATGACTTCATTTTACAGGTAAGCCTACATAATTAGTATTTTGATAAGTTTTTGTAATTATAAGTTTCAGAATGTGTTACTATGGTGTGTCATTTTGATTTAAAAAAACACACATATGAATTCACTTTAGGAGTTAACCGTAGCAATAAAGACAAAGGTCTCAACTTTCTGATCATATACACATGTGCACTGCAAATATTTCCTAGATACTGTCTTAAAAGCGCTGATTGTCTGAATGCAATGATATAACCATGTAAAGCTAATAAACTGAACATGAAATTCATGTTGATGTTCATTTGTCTTGCATTTAAAAAAGGATACAAAATAAATGAATGCCGTATATCTTCTAATAACAGCCCGTAACTTATTGATGCCTGTTTCCAATAAACAGCGGGTTTGAGGAGATGTTGCGATTGGAGAGGCCAGTCTCCAATAGTAGCAGAGCTTTCACTTTTTACCTCCATGTTTTAACAGAATTTATTCGTTAAAAGGAATGAAACGGCTTAAAACAAACCTTTGATTTCTGAAGACAGTTATATGATATTTTTCCCCTGATATTGTAGTATTTGTTTCATTCAGAAAACCCTGCAAAATTCTTAATTACTACATTAGTTTAAAGGCCAGTTTGGTCATGACAAGTATGAAAGTATGAAAGACAGTGAGAATCTACTTATCTTAAGTCTGTGAGGAAAGCACAAAGCACTATTTACGCAACAGCTAAAAACTGATGATGAAATTTGTATGCATTGTTTGTTATACAAGTACCTAACCACACTAAGTGCACAGCAACAAAATGTGACATGTACATTTAACCCAACACATGGAGCAGCAGGAAACTATCAACAGCACCCAGGGAGCAGAGTAGCAGGGTGGTTCTTTGCTTAGGTTTACCTCACTAGTGTCTGAGACTGGACTTTACCCTACGACCCTCTTATCACAAGGACAAGTTCATAACCACTAGGCCACCACTGTCCATGTGTACAGTGCAATGACAAACTAATTCTTCAGATATATGTATACAAACACACACACTACCTGTCAAAACTGGTAATTTAATTAATGTTTACTGGTAATTTAAGCCTTTCTGTTAGCTGCTTTGGGATGACCCATATAGGTCTTGTCTGTGCACGCTTCACTGCACAGTGGAACAGTGCACCACCACTCCTGAGTCTGCTAATTCTTTCTGCAGGTTTTTTGCAGTCAAATGGGGATTTTGATTTTAATTAAGAGTTTTCTTGGTCTTCCAGATCTCATTTTGACCTCCACAGTTCCCCAGAACTGCCATTTCTTAATTACATTTCTCACTGTGGAAATCTACTCCACCTTATTGATTCAGTCGAGGTTTCAGGAACAGCCAGTCAGTGTTGTGAACCCCTGGTCTAACTGAACTGTTACCTTTGAAGGCAATCCCAGCGTTGTTGACGAGGACGTCCACACCTCCATACTGCGCCATGAAGAAGTCGCGCGCTGTTCCGATGCTGTCCCGGTCGGTGATGTCCAGCTGGTGGAAAAGCGTCGACAGTCCCTCCGCCTTCAGCCCGTCCACCGCCGCCTGTCCAAGGCCCACGTCACGCGCCGTCAGGTACACATCTCCGTCAAACTGCTTACACAGGGAGCGGACCACAGCCAGTCCGATTCCTTTGTTGGAACCGGTCACAACGGCCACTTTGCGAGCCGACATGTCTGCAAGAAGAGGCACAACTTACTAAACAAACACGTCTGACCAGATAAACATGACAGTGCACAAGCTGCATGGAGCAAAAGTACCATGTTGTAACTTCATATGCAATCTATCATTCACAACGGGAAAATTAAATACATAATTATTTAAAGTTTTATATCCAAACATACCGTTCCGCGTTTGTTTTCTAGCGTAACGTACCGAGTGACAGACGCACTTCCTCTTCTGCGCAGAATCCTCAACGGCTAGAAACTTTATTTCCGGGTTGTAACACATAACATAGTGATCGTGTTTTCCATGGAGAAAAACTCAAGGCTCATTTAAGGATCGCCGTTGACGCAGCGTAACGTAGCCGACGCACTGACGTCAACCGTTTGCGCAGGCACGTGCATTGTGAGGTATGGAGACGATAGTGCACATCGTTTGTTTTTCTCCTGAATTATTAGTTACTACTGTAAAAGTCTTGCAACCTTCAAAAAACTTTCTAAACAGTCGAGACTTTAGATTAACTATTACAAATGTTTGTTTAGGTGTCTCGTCGAATGTGTGGGAGGAACTTCAGGTAATGCTTAAAACAAGATGAACAGTAGTGGTAGAAGAGCAAGAAAAAAGAAGAGGAAAAAACGAGAAGAGGCTCAAAGTGGTAATTTGTACATTTTTCTAACGGTATGGATGTTTGAAAATTTAAGGTGTCGATGCTCAAACCTAAGGTTAACTCAAACTGTGTTGTTGTGTCGCTATAAGTGTCGTTATCCTACGATACTACTTCTGTGAATCTACGAAGATGGCTGAAAAGGAAAGGATTCACTTTCCAGTTTTTAACACCAGCCTACTTCTCAGGTAACAGCCTAACTAAGATTTATCTAAAGTGAGTTTTGGTGATGAAATTCCTGGTGTTTTAACGTGGTGGTTTGTTTTCTGTCCAGATACAGGAAGAGGGCTAATGGCTACACAGTCTATTAAGGTGGTTTCTGTCAGCTTTCTCACACTCAGACAAATCTGAACTTGATAACTTATAGTTACTGGGCTCTTCCTCACTTTACAGGCCAATGACCTGTTGATTTCCTTACCAGAGAGCTGCTTGTTGACTACGAGCACAGTTCTGAAGAGTTACATGGGAGAATATATAAAAAGGTATCAATTCTTTTGCATGTATATTAACTGTATGATCATTATTTCCAAGGTAGTACATAGTCATTTTATTGCCATTGACTTCCGTTTCATGAGTTGTATACACAATGGACATTGCAAGATATAAACACTATTTCACTTCACAATAGATGAACAGTTAAATTAACAGTCTAGTCTAAAGCTCAAAATTCTACAGCTTTTCCTGGATATTTTCCAATGCTGATTTATTCTCATCAATAAGAAATATTAGCCAAATGTGAGGTTATGGTTTAGATGAAGGACAACCTGTCAATAATGGGATTACTGGTCAATTTAACTACTGCTTCCTCTTCCTGTGCAGGTGGAAGCCCCCAGTATCTCCTCTTGTGGCCCTTTGTTCTTTCCTTATTGCTGAGAGACACCATGGAGATGCATCAGAGTGGAGCCCTTATATTAAAATCCTCCCGAAGTCTTACACATGCCCAATGTACTTCTCTGATGATGTCATGGACCTGTTGCCTGAGAGTGTCCGAAAAAAGGCACTGAAGCAAAAAGAACAATTTCAGGAGCTTTATTCCTTTTCACAGAAGTTCTTCATGTCCCTTCAGCCTCTTTTTACCCAGCCTGTGGAGACCTTGTTTAGCCAGGATGCATTTCGGTGGGCATGGTGCAGTGTGAATACACGCACAGTGTATATGGAGCATGCTCAGAATGAATTTCTCTCAAAGGAAAAGGATATCTTTGCATTGGCACCATACCTGGACCTACTGAATCACTCTCCTAAAATACAGGTAGGAGGCTTGAGAAATTCCTAAATAGGACAGTGCTATAGGAATAAAACCTATCCCATTATGCAACAATTTTCAAATTTCCAAACAAAATGAGGACTACAGCATTTCTATTTGTATGTAGGGGCATAACCGCTTGCAAAATCCGTACATTGTTTTAATACAATATGCTGGGGTCTTTATTAAATACATTTCTTGATAAAGCAATTGGTCTACCTAAAAATGCACTTTGTTATATATGTTTTCCATTTTCATATTATTAGAGCATTCACAGTTGTAAAACTACAATATTTGAGACTGGTGAAGTTTTACCTGATTCATTCACATTCATTTATTAGCAGTACAGAAACAATAAACAAAAGCTTTATAATGCTCTGATTCATAAACCAGCTTTATGAACCATTCAGGTGAATTTACACAGTTACATGTTTTGTTCATCCATGTAATGGGACCACCTCTGGACCTCCACTGGGGCCGGATAATTAATATTTGACTGGTGGACCATTCTCAGCACAGCATGACACCAGTATGGCAGAGACCTGTTTGTGTGAGTTTTTCTGATACGAGTTGCTTAAGTTTTTACAGCAATGTCAGGTTGAGAACAGAAGAACACTAACCAAAAATAACCAGTCAACGATCCTGTAACTGATCACCAATGAAAGGCTAGAGGTAGACTGGCCTGCATTGTGTATAGAAATGGATGCTCACTAGTTTGTATCACTGGACCTACAGGGCAAACCAACTACATCTGCATTTCTAATAATGTGTTAAAAACTACAATATCTGATGCATCTGTATCAGTGTGACACATGCTAAGATGCCACTACTGTGCCAGTGTTACTGCTGTGTTGGGAATGATCTACTACCTAAATCAGTCATTTTTATAGTCTTGTTGGACACACAAATATAAAATAAACCAATTATAATTATAGGTTAGGGGCAGAAAGAAGTAGGCATGATACATGTGTACTTTTAATAATGATATCAGAAAAAAGGAATTCATACGTCTGGAGAAGTAGACAAATGGTGTATGATATAATCACTACAGAAGTTGAGAGAATAAGACAAATTCTTAAAATTTGGCATGGCTTCCAAAGAATGTAGCACTGCTGTGTCTTCTCTCAAGTTTCAGAGAAGACTTTTGCACTTTTTGTGCTACACCACAAGCTGGGGGTCCTGCACCACCTAGAGTCCAACTTCATTTGTTCATTTTCCAAACAGCTTTATCAGTTTCAGCTCTCTGGGAAGCTGGAGCCAATCCCAGCTGACTTTGGGCCTCCCTCAAAAGGAGACCAACCAGGGCAGAGTCCAACTTGCCATACACATTTTATGATATTTAGCAAAGTAGTATTTGAGTTATTGTCCTAAACGTGCATTGTCTACCTGTTTCAGGAAAGGGACATGTCCACCTACAGATATCTCTAATTGTCAATCAGCCATGTGTGCCTACAGTCACACCAAGTATCATATAAATTGGTGAACTATCATATTGGTGCCAAAAATCATTTTAGGGGCAAAACACCTTGATAAAAAAATTCAAGAAGCAACAAAAACTCTTTGCTGCAACTTCAGACTCTCAGTCCTCAGATTTGTTTTATTATTATTATTTTCTCTTTTCTTAATAGGTTGAAGCAGGGTTCAATAAGCTGACTCGTTGCTATGAGATCAAGAGTATTCAAGGCTGTCGAAAATTCCAGCAGGCTTTCATTTGCTATGGTCCCCATGACAACCAACGACTTCTTCTGGAATATGGTTTCATTGCCCCATTCAATCCACACAGCGTGGTCTACGTTGACCTAGGTGAGGCCACTATATAAACTCAAGCTATTGATATTAAATAAAGATGGAACAGGAAAAAAGAGAGTCTGAGATGTTGCTTTCATCCTTGGTTGATCAAATCAGGTACACTGAAGTCATGTCTGAATGAAGGAGATGAACAACTACGAGAGAAGCTCTTGTTCCTAAAGGACAATGACTTCTTAAGGTCAGTTTGTTAGTCTGATCATGGGGGTGGGGTTAAGTATTCCATTCTAAAGTGGTTGGTCTTTCTCCCTATCTCTTATAGAAACCTCACATTTGGATTGGATGGGCCATCCTGGAGGCTGATGACTGTGCTTAAATTACTGTCACTGAAGCCTGAACATTAGTAAGATGCATTGCCCACATATATCATACCAATGATGTCAAAATAGAATATCTACCAGAGCATCCATATCACTGATGAAAACATCACTCATACTCACAAGCCAACAGTGTGTTCTATAAAACGATGTCAATGTTCTTTGCAGCTCCAGCTGGAAGAGTGTTCTCCTGGGGGCAGTAGTGAGCCAGGACAGAGAAGAGTGGTGCAATCGTAAGGCTCAGATGCTATGCCAGCATCTTGGTGATGATAATACCATTGCTCTGGAAAGGGTAAGCCTACTGTTCATTCTTAAAGGAACAGACTAAAACTGCCAACACCATTAACAAATCAATAAAAAACAAATTGTGACCATGATTTACCATGAGCACGATTTATTCATATAAATCTAATGCAGTGCCAATCAAAAGTTTTAAGACCACTTGACAAATGGCAAAAAATTATCTGCATCTTAACAAGGTTCCAAGTAGAGCTTCAACGTGCTAGAAGAAGAAATGTGAGCGAGACAAAACATTTTTTGAGCATCAATGTATTGACAACAACTTTTAAATGAAAACTCTCAAAATCTCAAAATCTAAGGAGTACATGCCTTTAAAAGGCCAAATCTTTGCAAAAATGTGGATTTATTGCCATTTGCTGTCAGGTAGTCACACTTGTCATGACTTTCTGATGGCAAAGGCAAAAAAAAGATCCCTTTTTGAATGTGGTCGGATTGTTGAACTTCATAAGCAGCACAGTTAGGATTTTTTAAATGATCCTGAAGGTTTTGGAACAATAAAGTCAAGTAGAAGATAAAATTTCACCAGCACTGAGCCGGAGGATCCAATTGGCTGTTCATTAAGATACTGGACGATCCTGACACTGAGGCCATTACTGGTGCCGACTGCAGCCCCATAACCATCAGACGGCATCTGAGACTGAAGGGCTTCAAAAACAAAAAACATCTTCAAAGGCCTTGTCTCCTTGAAGGCCACAGAACTGGCCATTTGGACTTTGCAAGAGAGCAGCAAACATGGGACATTGAAAGGTGGAAGTTTTATTCTCTGATGAGAAAAAATGTAACCTTGATGGGCCTGATGGTTTCCAACGTTACTGACATAACAAGCAGATCCCACCTGAGATGTTTTCTACACTCCACAGTGGAGGGAGCACCATAATGGTCTGGGCGCTTTTTCCTTCAGTACAACAATGGAGCTTCAGGAGGTGCAGAAGCATCAAATTGCCACAGGCTATGTCCAGATGTTGCAGAGAGCGTCCCTCGTGACTGATGGCCCTCGTCTGTGTGGTAACTGGTAACGTCTGGGTTTTTTAACAGGACAGCACTACAGTACAATGCCTGCAGGACAGGGGACTTCTTCCAGGAGAATAACTTCACTCTTTTCGACCGTCGTGTGTTTTCCTGATCTAAATTCATTTGAGAACTTTTGGGGATGGATGGCAAGGGAAGTTTACTAAAATAGACAACAGTTCCACACAGGAGATGCTCTTCGTGCGGCGTCTTCACCACTTGGAGAAATGTTCTCACTCACCTAATGGAAACACTTGCATCAACCGTGAAGTGATGATGGAAATAACTGTGGGGCTACTCATTACTGAGTTCATGTTTGGAACTTTGATTTCTGTTTGGAGGCTTTACGGGTTTGTTTGGAGGTGTGGTCCTAAACTTTTGATCAGCTGTAAAACGGTGTGTTTCAGTTTAAGAATTGTTGTTAATAAAGTGGTCACATTTCTTCTTGTAGATGTTGAAGCTGTATTTGGAACCTTGTTAAGATCCTACCATGCAACATATAATTTTTTGCCATTTGTCAAGTGGTTGATTTTGACTGTATTAGATTTGAACTATTCATGTAAATATGATTAATAAGGAAAAACCCACTCAAAAATAGCCATAAAAAATACCTTTGCATGCTGTAACTGAAATAATGAACTGTGCTAGACTGTAATAGTGAACAGTCATTTTGTGTTTGAACTCTCAACAAAAAATCTTTGTTGAACCACAGTTTATTATATAGCTAATGCTATGTTTTAAATGAGTGAACCCATCAAAAACAGCACACAACCAATTTTACTGAAAGCGCTAATAGAGGAATGTTGGGATTTGTTTATTTTTGTGGATTTGTGTCCATTGTTTAATTTTCTAGTTAGCTCAGCTCAAAGGCAGTGCAACCCAAGCTCGACGAGAACAGCTCTACATGGTTGAAGGCCTAAGACGAGAAGAGCGAGTGATCCTAGAACGGTCCAAAGAAGTTCTCCGAAGCTATCTGCCACAATAATTGCCATGGCAACAGGACTGCATTCAGAACACAGAACGATAAGAGAGTCAGAGGATACTGTCGCTTCTCGTGTTCCTGCCAAGACACAGTGGACTTAGCCAAATGTGAGCAAAGGGGACTGTTTCTTAGGCTGCACAATAGGCTTTCACCCAGTCACCAATTGTTGGAAACCTAACGGGTGAAGCTCTGTCTAAGTGCTCAGCTGGATTTACAACTTTCACTGCATGAATGAGGAATAACAGACCCCTGTGCTTCTGTGAGTCTTTTTTAGTGGGCAGGGAGAGAAAGAAGAAAGTAAAAATATAATAAATACCAGAAAGCCTCTACTTCTGGCAGGTCTAAATGAGACGTGTGCTCAATGCTGAAGTGTTCTCATTCATGTGGAATATAGCCTAGTGCAAAGTAGATGGTCTAAAGAACTGCTATGAGCACCGCAGTATTTGTATTTGCTTGAAAACGTGGCCCAGCTGTCCTGATCAGAGAACAGATTTGAGGTTCAGCACACTGTTCACTCATGGAGCCTTTTATTACAAAAATGAAAACCAATGGTGTTGGACATAAACGGCAAATAACACTGGAGCACAAGTACATTACTTTGTTGCCAAATTAAAGTTTATTTTGATGGTAGAAATCTGTTTATAAATAAAATGAAACAGTGTCCCCTCACACTTTAATGGGAAAAAAAGGAATGTGATCATTAATCCCTACACAGTGCATTCACATTCATACTTCTACATGACTGGCCCCTGAAACAGTGAGTCATACTCTTGTGCAATCGTTACTACAGTCACTTTACTGTGGAATTTGTAAACCCAGCATCATCCGTCACTAAAGCTTAACCACCACCCGCTTTCGGAGTTGTCTTCTCTGCACCATCTCCATGGAAACGGTGGCTTCATACAAAGGCACAGGATTTTCTAATAGTGGCCTGTAAAAAGAAAAAAGACCGTATTCAGAGAATACTTCTCTCATACTTGCCAATAAGAAATATTTGCTTTTTATCTTACCTGAAAGTCCCTGTTGATAACTTCTCCACCACATCTTTCATTATATCTGAGAGAGAGGACACTTAAGGCATATATAACCCAGTTTAGCCAGGCTGGCACATATACAGCAGTACAATAAAGAGGCCACTGTAGCAGCCTCAGGACAACATGGAAAAGCTCCTAAGGCAGCAACCACATTCAATTGCCGAATTCCAGCCATATGCATACTGTAGGGTCTATGGCTCTTTACCAAGGCACAGACTGGAACCCCCATGCCCCTCCCATCTAACAGTCTTAAGAGGCAAATTGAGGGACAAAGAGCAAGAACTGAGGTCCCATTTTTCATTCTAGAGATCCAATGTGCCCTTGCAAGTCCTTATTGCGGCCTTTGGGCACTGCAACAATGTGGACTTAAAGCAGAGGGCTTTTACCTGAAAAACTTTGAGATGAAGACCAATCAGAATGGGAGGTTTGCCAACATGGAAAAGAGAAACATACTCTGTTGTGGGTGAAATGCTTCTGTTTTAATATGCCACTGAGTATCTTTATAATCTGATCTCACTGTACACAATAATGACAGGAGCAGCACACGCAGAGCTTGCATAGTCAAAATGCATGTGTTTATACCAAACACACTCAAGGGTTCTTGCTGTTCTTGCAGAATGTAGAAACCAATTGTTACTGGGCTAAACTGAAGGGCCACAGCACGCTACCTTCTGCCACATGACCATCATAACTGATACAATAATTAGGATGGCACTGAAACGGTTATGGACAGCATGGCTATGGCTTTCAGGAACACACTATAGTTTAGAACTATATAGTCAAAAAGAAACCTCAAATACTTTTATAGTGTTTTCCAACATTTTTTGATATTTGGAGTATTGAACTGCTACTTCACTTTAATATAGGAGTGTGTTTGTAGGGTAGCTGTTAGATGTCTACATCCCTTGCAGATGTGTTTTCTTTCCTGTATTCAAGTTATGAAAGCTTTCATGATTGACTAAACTCATTATTTGATTATCACATTTGCTAAGAGGTTGGACCAAAAATATTAAATGAGGTCCACCAGCTAAGCCATGGCCTTATTGTGATAGTTCCCAGCTGCGGTAGCTGTGGTATTGTCAGGATTGAAACCTGGGTCCCAGCAATAGGATTCAAGCCTCTTAGCTACTTACATTGAGATCCCCCATTGCTTTGAATATCCAGCTGACACAAATGGAACAACAGGATTAAATGACCAGACTGGTTTTGTAAGGATACGAAGATATCTACCCTGTCTGGCTCTGGATGCACCCCACACCTCCTCATTAAGAAAGGAGACAGAAGCTGCCTTAAGAAAGAGACTGCGACTGTCTGGAGGATCCAGCTGAGGGCAAATGACAATAGAATTGTTCATTTAAAAAAGAATGTGCAGTTTAGTTCAATTCAGTCAATAAAGTTTAACCTTGGAAATCATGCTAGAAAGTTTGTAAAAACCTTCTGCATGTTCTGTATTTCACTGTTGCATTTAAATGTTGTACATTTCAGAAAAAGTATATAAGGAAAATACTCATTAATTAAGAAAAATGATCCAATATTACATATTGGTGAGTGGAAAAAATCATAAACATCAAGGAATAGCAGTTAAATTGATTGTGAAATTAGAGTCTGGTATTTTTAATCAATGAGATGATAATCAGATGTGCCAGAAAAAGAGAAAAAGCAAGTCTGATCCTAACAACACGTTTCTGGAAGTTTCTCACAACCAAACAAATTTCACAAGGAAAAGTGCTGTTGATGGTTTTCAGGTTGGAAAAGGTTGCTAACTCAAAATGTGAAATTCTGTGAATTCTGTGAAATTCAAAAGGAGACCAGGGTCCAACAAATTACACCAATGGTAATTCTAAGTGTAGCAAGACAATGGCCTAAAGCACACAAGTCGTTCTACCAAAAATTGTTAAAAAAAAAAAGAGTGAAATTCGTGCTACGTAAATTTAGCACTTGTACACAGATGTGACGTTTTAGGTCACATTTGTGCAGAAATATAGAAAATTTGTGTTCACAAACTTTCAAGCACCACTGTAGATTCCAGTGTGACTCTGTGGTGCAATCACTTAGTGAATTTGACTGTTAAATGAAGAGCTGGTGGTTTGAGCCCAACCAGGGACAGTAATAGTGAAGCATTAAGTGGGCACTGGTGGCCTAGTGGTTAGGATCTTGCCATTGTGAATAGAGGGTCCCAGCCCAAGTACCAGTGATACAACTAATTTTTCACCTGCAAGTTGTCTTCTGTGGTGACCCAGTGACCTCCAACCCCAAGAAGACTGATGATATTATGTTTGTGTGGGAGATTTTCCTTGACCTCAGGCTGTTCTTCATAGAGCCACACTGTTTGGAGGAAAATGACTTAAATGACTGAGTGCAAATAGTGTGTTGCTAATTGTAATACCCTCAGTCATGCATAACTCTTGGTTCCCCTTTCTGTTAAACATGTTAAAATGATTTTTAAATAAATTATAGTTTTTGTCAGTTTAAAAAATTTACTATGTTTTAGTATCTAATAAACCCTCAAGGTAGTCATACACCCTATTTCCAGCTTTTGGAGATGTGTTACATGTTATTCTGTCTACAACTGCATTGTGTCTGTTGCACTCTGCTCTTTCCTAAATATGCTGTAATGTTGCACCATTTTCAATGGAGGAATGCTGTTTCAACACACTCTCACATAGACAAAGCTGCTGATGACAATCGTCATCATGCAGAATGCTGCTCTATATAATAAAGGTAAATGTTTTTGCACTGAACATTGTTCCCAGTCACAATTCCAGATTCATGAAACAAGGTATTCATGTAATTTAATAAAAGTTCAATCTTTCAGTCAATATAATGCAGTCAAATTTTTCAATTACTTTTAAAAAAAAACTAATCAGTTTTAATCAGTGAAAAGCATTGCAACTCTGACAAGCAAAGTTCTTGTGTCTCACCTCCTGCATCAATGACTATGTCCACTCCAAGTCCTCCAGTTTCTTCCAGACACGAGTCCACTAGGTCTACTTTTGAGTCCCAGACTCCAATCACCCTGGCTGGAAAAAAAAAAAACATGCCTGGCCTAAATCCAGTGAATACCCATAAGCCACATTGCAGAAAGACATCATCATTGCAATTATAATACCACTTAAAATGGGTTGACACTAAATGGCTCTTTTCCACCTGTTAAGATAATAAAGCTCATGAAAATGCTAAGTTTTACACTATAAAACACTCACCTAAAAGTGATTCCAGCACACCTTATGTGGAATCAGAGTGAAAGAAGGCAGACAATCAGATTAGATTAGAAAATATGAAGAGAAGAAGACATGAAGTGATGAAGACTGAAAGAAGGAAGTCAGAGTCAGGGTTGTATTATGAGTGTAGGTGATTATTTGTCATTGTGAACGCACCACTGCACCACAACGAAATGTGTCCTCTGCATTTAACCCATCACACGTGCACATGTGGAGCAGCAGGCAGCTATGAACTGCGCCTGGGGACGGTACCTTGCTCAAGGGTACCTCAGTGGTGCCCAGGCTGGGACTTGAACCTGCAACCTTCTTATCTCAGGGGCAAAGTCCTAACCCCTAGGCCACCACTGCCATTATGGCTTCACACTCATGCAGGATGAAATATGCAACAATTCCATGGTCATTTCAAAGCTAAACTGAAGAGATTCTGAAGATGATATCAATATCCATTCCATTAACATTTAAATTCCTAACATACAGAACCACTTACCCACACTTGGCCGAAGCTGTTCTAGAAACTTCTGGTCCTCAGGGGATGTGGCAGTAGCTAGGACTTTCACTCCATGGTAGTGGGCTAACTGGATGGCCAACAGTCCAAATGGCTACAAACATAAAAGACAATTACAATACAGTAATTGATAGAGGAAATGTGGAAAGACACACAATTAGTAATTACCAACTCATCTAACTATTTTCAGAAACAAGGGTATTAATAAGGCAGTTGTTCATCCATGCTCTTGCTTCAGTAATGGCCTCTACTGCTCTAGAAAGTCTTTATAATAGCTGGTGAAAAGGCACTTTGAAGGCCATTGCATTCAACCACAAGATTATTAATGAGAACAAGAGCTGATGATGGGTATTGCCCTAACTATAAGCAATGGCCTTTATGCGGGTTTTGCAAACCTGGTGCGCCTTCTTTAAATCTAAAAACATGAAAACACATTCACTAAAAGTATAATTCAGTTCACAAAAAGAAAGCATCCCCAAATGATTAGTTGAATATAACTGCACTGTTTACTGCAGTTCGAAACAGATAGATCAGTGACAATGTTCTGTCACTGACAAATCCAGCCTCTCTTCAACTTTTTCAGGCCGTTGCCACATTACATTACATCCTAGTATATAATACAAGCTAAGAAAAAGCAAAATTTAACAGAAATTGAAGGGTCAAGAGTTTATTTTGTTGTTTATTGTTGGCTGGGAAAAGATGAGTTTTGAATTTTCGTTTGAATGGCTGGAGGGTGGGGGTTCGGCAGTACAGCGCTGTCAATAGTCGGTCTACAGGTAAATTCTTCAGTATAAAATTAGCAAATATTGTTGCTAATATAATAATATAAATGTTGCTTTGTGAAAGCAATGATCTGGAGCTCAAATTGTGCAGTGTAGGACTTGTGTCCCGGCATGATAGTGGTAAGTTCAACATTTTATCAATGTAATTGTTCGTGTTCAACTATGGTATAATGTCACTATCGGCACAGAGCTGCAAAGGCCTCCAGGGGCCAAATTAGATGCTTTTACTTCAGATCGGTAAATTCAGTAACGCTGAATTTATTGAACGGCTTAAAGAATGGGGTGGCCTATAATGTGGAACAGACTGTCGATGGGGAAATATGGTAAATGTATTTTTTAAAGGTGTTATTGACATGAAATTCTAACCAAATGTCCGGAACAACCCATCCAAATCCACACATGCAAAAAATCACTTACAAATTATGGACCTTGGTAATGAGACACCTTTTATAGCCCATCAGTTGGGACTGAACCAGCTGATATAAATTTGCACTGAGTGGCAGGGTTGCTTTCTAATTACTGATACATGTAAACTGATGTCATGACTTTCCATTCTTTTCTTCATGTGTTCAATGCTATTTCCCTGTGTCATTCAATTTTATTACACATAACTTAATGTGTGGACAAATCTGGTTTGATTTCTTTGTATGTGTGGATTGGATGGGTCGTTACTGGCATCTTGTGAGAATTTCATGTCAATAGCATCTTTAGAAATATATTTACTTAGAAAATTGGTCACATGTTTAATACTTATTTTACATGTATCTCCATGTAAACTGTGCTTCTCTGTAGACCATAACTGGCTAACACTAGCAAATATACCTTTTAGTTTATTAATGTGCCAAATATAAATAAAAATAATCATTTAATTTGACCAAATTACTGATTTATTTAATGTAGCTACTTCTGCTAATCCACTGCTTCAAACACCACATGGTCTGCAGGTATTGATTATTCTTACAAAAAACTAAACAAAGTAGTAACAGTTGTATGAGCACCCCTGATCAGATACATTTTTATGAGAGGACAGTAAGACATCGTAATAAAAACTGTAAAAATTAACGTCTGTAGTTTAGAGGTTAAATTAATAACAACGGAGTTAATTACACAGTTGTAATAATCATAAAAGTATTAACGGGTACTCACACTTGCCCCATCCAGAACAAGTAGCGTGTGTCCCACAGCCATATGGGCCAGAGTGTGTAGAGCTGTGTAGGCCTTAAGTCCATCCTTAATTGCTCCAGCAGCTTCAAACCAGCTTACCTTCTCAGGCTTCTGAACTGTCAACAGACACACACACATACAGACTTTTTTTAGAGGTGTATCATCATTGGAAAAGGTCATGCTGAACATGATGGAGAATGGTTTCACAGAATTTACAGATCCTTAAAAGATTATAAATGAGAAGAAATGGCCCTGGAATCATGTCCACAGCTCCCTCAGCATAAATGTCTTATGTTTAGAATGCAAACATACTGTACATACCAACAGAATGATGCTGTGAAAAGACATTCTCGGACTTATATAAATACCATTCATTTTAAAATAATTACAAACAGTCATCTATGCAAATTACCTAAGTTATATTCATCTATTAGGACAACATCACAGAGACCAGACACTTCAGCATCCAGGGGGAGGATTCCTGAAAATGAATGCAAAGACAGTTAACATGTCTGGGATACTAAAAATGTCCGAGATCATTTGCCAATTATGCAGGTCTTACCTACAACTTCGTCATCGGGCTGGAAAAAAGTCACATTGGGTCCAACTGAAAAGTAAAAGTACTTGAAGTAAAAATACAACACAAAGAAGAATGGACATTCATTACTTCACAATATAAAAATGTTTTAGTGCAACACTCTCAACTGTCTAAAACACACCACCAATGAATGTGCTGATTCTCGCCACTCCTTGTCACTGCCTCCCTTAAAATATTAATTACTTCTGGTCTGATTACAGTGTGATTATATGGTAACAGTTGCATCTGGCCTGCCTTGATATGCAGGAAATTTCATATTGTAAATTGATTTCTAGTGTAATTGTTTTACATCACATTAAAACACACTAAAAGGTTTTTGCTCTAGCATTGTTAATGACTGCCCTGCATTGTCTGGACCCAGACAAGGACATTAAGCAACTGTGAAAATCAATAAATCTGCATAACACCATCAGAATTACAACCATGAAAATGTTATAGTCACATATTCAGTATATCTAGGACAGTTATCATTTGTGCCGGAAGGTCCAAGTTTAACAGACAAAAAAAATGAAAGTAAACACTGAGGCTTCTTCAATATCAGAGCTGAAGCTGTTCTTCAAAACACACTACGCTGTTTAACTACACTGTGTTGATGGCAGTTCATGTGACTCGGAGGAAGCACATGTTAGCTTTCACCCTCCCAGTGTTGGTTGTATCATGTGACTGGGGTAGTCCTAGCTAATGGCAGAATGTGGGGTCAGAACCTTGAAGTACAACTCCTGCTATCTCTCTTCCAACTGGGACATGCTCCTTCTGCAGCTTCAAATCTTCACACAACTGGAAAACAGACAAACAGAGATCTGTTTGTGCATGACTGGTATTACTGTATCAACACTGAAATCTGGGGCAAAGACAGTCACACCACATGGTTTATGCCAAAATACGCACACAGCCAAACTGACCGACTGAATGCTCACCTTTATGTCAACAGGACTCAGTGCGCATCCTTTTACTTGAACTTTGACTTGATGGTTGCCGATAGTAGTAGGAACACTCTGTTAATAAAGACAAAAAAAGAAATGGTTAATATTTCAGACAATTATGTAACTAAATATATAGCAATTTGCAGCTAAATGTATACTATTCTTTTAACTTTTGTAAATTTTGTGCCATTTTACAGGTGTTATGTAATTAGTAAGAAAAACGTGCAACGAAAATATGCAATAAAATTATTCTAAAATAAATTATAAAGCTGCATTAAAATAATATTAACATCCAGAATGTCTCCCATTCTAATTAAGACAGATAATTAGACAACATAAGCAGGTATTTAGCAATGAATAATACCTTTACTACAGTTGAATAAAATGTTTTGGCTTTAATATCAAGATTAATAATGATTCCAAAATTAGTAATGACTATTAACTTACTGTTTCCTGTATAATAAACTTCACCTCCCCAGCTTCACTCAGCTTGCAATACAATCCTTTCATGTTAACCTTGCTGCAAAAGTTTGACAGATTCTTGATCAAAATACATTTAACCAAAAACCATGAATGGCATATTAACCTAATCTAGTTATTTCCACACCTGGGGGAAAGGTAAAAAGTTTATTCTCCACTCTCACACACCTGCCTGGTATAGACACTGTATAGAGGAAGGAAGGAATCCAGGACCAGGGTTGGTGACCACTAGTATAGAGAATAATAGATAATAGATATAGAGTGTTTAATGTGCAATAATGTAATAAAAGGTCAGTGTTATGTAGTGTTGGACATGTATTTTAAAGCACATTTAAAAAGCAAAATTATTTTTGCCTGGTTCCTCAATGATACTTTGCCACAATTTCTACAATCCCAATTCCAAAAAAGTTGGGACACTGTAAATGAAAACAGAATGCAATGATCTGCAAATCTAATCAACCCATATTTTATTCACAGTAGAACACAGAAAACATTAAATATTGAAAGTGAGATGTATGACAATTACATGTAAAACATTTTTGTATTTGTATTTGCAGAAACATGGCTCAGAAAGGTTGGAAGAGGGCTGGTACTAAAAACAAACAGCTGAAAGAACATTTTCCTAATTAGAGTCAGTAACAGGTCAGTAACTTAATTGAGTATAAAAATATAAATTTAGGCAGAGGTTCACCAATCTGCTAAACATTATGTCTACAATTTTTGTACTTTAATGTAAAATTGCAAAGACATTCTCATCTCATCATCTACAGCAGTGGTCCCCAACCACACGGATCGGTACCGTGCCATGGAGCATTTCGTACCGGGTCGCGGGCCAGTACCGGGCCGTAGAAAAAATTAAAACGTCTTTTTTAAAAATACGATCTCAATCCGTAGCATCTAAGTATGTTTGAGACATCATCTTTGCCGGTCTTCTGGATGAAAGTAAACCCTGAAGAAAACACTGAGATCACCACAACAGCACTGAAAACTTATTCTGAAAAGAATGTTTATGCGTTACCATAGCGACCAGGGCGCATCAGTTACGTTGTTAGCGCATTTCAGGAAGATGCTGCTAATACAGTTACATAATTACACAGTGGATTCACATTTATTATTATATTTACAAATACCACAGTTTTTGTGTTGGTCATATCATTTTATTTTGTTGTATTTCTAGCAACACCTTAAATGCTGATCCACGAAAATATTGTCTGACATTAAACCAGTCCGTGGCACAAAAAAGGTTAGGGACCACTAATCTACAGTACATAACAGAGTGCAAGGACAAGGTACAGGGGTGCATTACTTCCTATAAAATTGGCAGCTTGCATATCTAGAAGGGCACCATTAATGCTGAAATGTATATTCAGGTTTTAGAACAATATATGCTTCTTCCATACAGATGATGTTTTTTTATCAGGGAAGCCCTTGACTCTATGATTTAGAGAATTTAAAGAAAATGTTAAACCGCATACTGCATCAATTACAACAGCATGGGTTCATAGAAGAGTTTGGTGCTGAACTGTCTGCACTCCAGACCTTACAACAATGGACAACATTTGACATCATGAAATAAAAATATGACAAAGAAGACCCATGACTCTTTTAAGACAAGAATAGGACAACGTTCCTCTCCCAAAAGCCCAGCAACTGGTCGTCTGAGTGTTTTCTATGTTAATTGTAACATGTAAAATATGTTTGAGATCAAACACAAATCATTGCATTAGCATCCCAACTTTGTTTGGCACTGGGGTTGTATTTTTTCTGAGCCTTCACAGAAACAGTATCAGTGTATTAACATTATTTTCAATTTGTCTGAAAGTTGTCATTTTACAATTATACAATTGGGGGAAGGGTGATATTTGAATTTTTGGAGCTGCTGAAACTTGCATCCCCTATTATTTAGGGCAAAATGAGTGTCACATATACAGTTGTGCTCATAAGTTTACAGTCTTATGCAAAAGTTTGGGCACCTCTTGATAAATAACAGATTTTGTTTATTTTGCCATTAAAAAGATGTTAAGATGAAAAGAAATACACAATCTTTTAACCAAACACTGATGCATAGTTACTTTTTATGTCAAAAATTGAACAAAAATAAAAAATAAAAACATTATTATATCAACTGGTGCCAGTTTCAAAGCTTTACAAATACTCTGACTCTTCAAACCTTGTGTAAATACTTGTAGACACGCAACAACAATGGGTTCATCTAAGCAGCTGTGTAAGACTCTGAAAATTTAAAAATTAAAAAAATAAAAAGTTATTAATGTCAGTAATGCAGGAGAAGACTACAAGAAGATAGCAAAGCATTGGCAGCTTGCAGTTTCCACAGTAAGAAATGTCATTAAGAGATGGTAGTTCAGGGGAACTGTGGAGGCCAAGATGAGATCTGGAAGACCAAGAAAACTCTCAGAGAGAACTGCTCATATGCTGGTCAGTAAGACAAATCACAATCCCCATTTAACTGCAAAAGACTCTGGAGTGGTGGTGCACCATTCCACAAGACCCTCATGGAAGAGTCAGACTAAAATGTAACTTTTTGGTCACAACCACAAACACTACATTTGGAGATGAGTTATTACATCTAAAAGGTACACAATTGATGTTTTGGGGATGTATGAGCTATAAAGGCACAGGAAATTTGCTCAGAATTGATAGCAAGATGAATGCAGTAAGTTATTAAAAACTGTACTATACTAGTGGAATATTTGCACTCATCAGCCCAGAAGCTGCTCATTTGACAATGATCTAAAACACAAGGTCAAGTCGACCTTGTCATTGGCTACAGCAAAATAAAGTGAAGGTTCTGGAGTGGCCATCTCAGTCTCCTGACCTCAATATTATTCAGCGTCTCTGGGGAGATCCTCAGACATGCAGTTTGTGCAAGACAGACCAAGAATTTACAGGAACTGGAGGCTTTTTGTAGAATGAATGGGCAGCTTTACCGTCTCAGAAGATAAACAGCCTCATCCACAACTACCACAAAAGACTTCAAGCTGCCATTGATGTTAAAGGGAGCAACACACAGTATTAAGATCTGGGGTATATAAACTTTTGATCAGGATCATTTGGGTAGTTTGAGTTGAGATTATGATTTAAAAAGAGTAAACACAGTTGATTGATACTAAATGGCTTTAGTCAAACCCTAACCATGAGTAAAAGAAAGGTTTTTGTGTTATCATTCATATTCTCTGAAAAATGGTTGAGAATCATAAATTCCTTTTAAAAGGTGAAATCCAAGTATAGATTCATTACACACAGAGTGAAATATTCAGTGTGATTAGTGAAGCAGCTGTTCCTGGAGCATTCCCGTGTGTGGTACAACTGCAAAAAGCAGCAAACAACTGACTATAGGTGGCAAGCCACTTTCAAAAGATCTCAGGGATAGCGTTGTGGAAAAACACAAGCTAGGATATGGATACAAAAAAAATCTTTATCAGGCTTTATCAATCCCAAGAATCTGCATAGTTAAGTCCATAATAAAGGTGTTTGGTACTGCTAGGACCTTCCCTGGATCTGACTGTCCCTCCAAACTGGATTCGAAGGGAGTTATTTTTTTTTCTACACCCACTGTATATGAACCTCCATATGAAACATCCTCAACAATGTGCTGGTAATGTAATTGATGTAAATGTTTTTAAAAAAAAATAATAATAATACAGGGGTGCATTATTTGGCGACATTGATTTTATAGTCCTAACCCAAAATAGCACATATCGGCAGGTAGCAAAGTAGTTAAAACACCACGACGCTCCAGTCTTGAAACTAGTCACAACGTGATATAAGATGCACAATGCCCGGTATCATTTCTGATGTATCATATCATATATATATAAGCTCTCATTATTTTCGTTAATGAGCACGAGCTCGATTATCTCTCGTGACCAGCGCCAAAATGACCAGCTAGCTTGCTAACTGAAACGCGTAAGCAATGTGTCAGAATGTAACAAATGTTCCCCTTTCTCATATTTTTGTAGTCAAAAGTGGCACGGAATAAAATAAAACTTAAAATCCCGTTTGCACAGTATAATTAAAGCATACAAGTACCTTTGACGCCCACTATTCGTGTTTCTCTCCCTATACGAGTACCAACCAAAACAATGACGTCGTCGACTCTCTCTCTCGATAACGCCTCACATCTCGCGATAGTTCGAGATCCCACCGTTGCGTAGCAAAAGCTGTCCGAGGGAGAGCAGGGAGTAGAAAAATAAAAAAGGTTTCATCCGTTAAAAAAGGATCCCATTTCTAGTTCCCTATCTTTTCTATCTCATTCATGCAAACAAGTTATCAAAAAATGGACGACGAACGATGAGGTAAGAGAAATATGCGCCTAGTATTATTTCCCCCCCTCCCAGGCTTGTCCTTTTTGACAAGCGCCCTACACCGTCGTCGTTGTGGGGAGAAAATGTGAAGCTAACCGCGGTTTAGCCTGGCTAACTGCTCCCACACCTTCTCAGCACTTAACACACAACATGTATGCACACCAAGGTATACATATTTTAAAGGCTCTATTGAAGGTTTCTGAGCTCGGCGCAAAGGTTACATAATGATTAAAACGGCAATATTCATGTATGTATTCATGTGGACGCTGGCGGTTAAATCCTTTCACGAGTAAGCTGTGCTAGCTTATACTGAGTAGCTTAGTTACAAGCCTGCTAACGGTGGTTAAGCGTGCTTTGTTATGCCTTTTTCTTCTTGGCGATTAAAATATATATCTATGTATAGGTGCTAAGATGTCTTCAGGCTACTCTGGACATGTGGAAACGGCAGGCAAGATCAGCTGTAGCGGGCTAGCCCAAGCTAACTTTCGCATTATTTGTCCCGTGGTGACGCGGTTGCTAACGGTAGCAAAGCGTTTTGTGAACGGAATTTTGTGTCCACTAATATAAATAAATAGTTGAGACACTACTGTCCCATTCTATTAACCGGCAATGCTAACACTGCCCTGGAGAAAAAGGGAAGCCATGTGTTCTTATCTTCTGCTGACAAGTGGAGTTGAGGCATGCGGCTGAATGAGTTGGAGATAACCCACTCTCTCTGCTCACATCCTGTCCGACATCACTCTTCACAGAAGAAAACGTTTACATTCTTTTGTTTCATCTGTCGTGATAAGTTTGTTTTGACGTTTCACTTCCCACGAAGGGCTTGTAAAGCTGTCTACGAGGAGTGAAAAACACCATGGTGAACTCTATAATCTACTGTAACGTGTGTAATGAGTAAACTCTAGCTCTTTTATGGTGACACTGACGTTCAGTTACAGAATACAGCTTGCACAACCTCCATAGAAAAACATGGGAGCAGCCACACAAGTCTTGGGTCAGTCGCCTAGAGGGTGAACTAGGCTGTGCAGCAGTGGAACTGAGTTCTCTGGAGTGCATGGAATTTTGAGCAGAACCAGATCTAATCATCCAACTTCAGGTTTTGACCTCAGCTAATCTTGCCTGAGGTTTAAATCCACACAGTAATATTCCAACATCTAGTGTTGGACCGTTCCGGAAGAGTAGAGGCTGTTACTGCATTGTTTGTCTACAGGGGCACTGCCACTAGCTCTGGGATGTTTAGTTTTTGCAACTTGTGGGAATCTGTTTAATGGGATTATAGTGGCTGAGAGGTAGTTTGAAGGCCCTCTGTGAGGGTCTAGGGCCCAGGGGAGAGCTGTTTGTTTGTGGAGGAATGTGTAGAGGATCATTGTTAAAATGTTCAGTCCTTCTCTTTTTTCCTTCTTTCCCTTTTTCACTCAGTCTCTCTTCTAACCATACCCCCCCCCCTCCCTCTCTCTCCCTCACACACACACATTCTCATTTTTGTTCCCATCCCCCAGCCCATCTCAGGTATTATTCAGAGATTTAGTCTGGAGGAATAGATAAACCAGCTCTGTCTCATTGGGATGATCGACAGGCTGCATATGTGTGTGTCTGGGCCTTTGTCCACCTCCGTTATCTGCATTGTCCTTCCTGTATTGCTCTAGTTTAGCCTTGTCTTCCCTCTATGGTCTTTGGCTTTGGGACAATGTTAGTGCAGCTGATTTTTTAAGGCTAGTCCATCTGCTCTATAGGGATGTAATGGTTTTCAAAATTCATAATGTGATTCAGCATGGCACATTCTTATCTCAGTTAAATACATTTGATTCAGCAAAAAGGCTCTGATACTGTTCCTTACATTAACATGTAAAATTTTCTATTTTTAGATTATTTCAGCTATAAATAGCTATATTTGAGGCTTTAGAGTGGAATTGGATTAATTTCTTTGCAGCATAGAAAAGCTAAACAAAGGCTGTTCTCTGTTCTGCCTATCTGTTCTAATACACTGGCCACAAGCTAATATGCAAGCATCAATTCATGCACTAGTCATGACTCAGGAACTTTGATGTCCTGCTGTAGTTGATTGGGCCCATTTGCATTAGGATAAGGGACTTTTTTTCCTTCCTTCTAGTTTTAGGACGTGATAATAGGACATTGTGAAACGAATTGTCACGTCTGGTTAACTGTGTGCTTATTATGACTTGATATGCAGAGTCTAGAAGTTATATACATTTATACCATAGCTTTTGTTTTTTGTTCCTAGGAGAATGTTTATACAGTGTTCGGGAAGCAACGCATTTCACTTTTACTAGAGATAGCATATGTAATGCCAATATTTATTATATATATAGCCACAATATAGATATTGCGATATATCGTCGTCCTTGCTCAAGCAATACGATAATCGATACGCCGGCAGCAATATCGATATTTAAATTTGCCGCCATGTTGACTCACCGGTGTTGCTACCTCTCCTCTCCTCTGGGTGGCGCTGCTCGGCTTGCTTGATTGATTGACTTGGAGAGCAGAAGAAGATGCTTGTTTTGCTCTAAACTTTGAAACTGCAACAGTTGGAAGCAA
>JBBIGC010000152.1:258789-269639 GCA_037576955.1 Lepidarchus adonis
TCCATCCATCCATCCATCCATCCATCCATCCATCCATCCATCCATCCATCCATCCATCCATCCATCCATCCAACTATTCATTCATTCATCCATCCATCCAACCATCCTTTTGTCCATTCATCCATTTGTCTATCTATCTATCCATCATCCATACATCAATTCTTCCAAATGTCCATTCATCCACCCATCCAATCATCCGTTCGTCCATTCGTCCCTTTTTTCTGTCCGTCCATTTATCCACCCGACCATCCTTCCATCCAACCAACTATGCATCCGTTTAAACATCCATCTGTCTAAACATCTATCCATTCCACCATCAATCCATTCATCCAACTATCCATCCAACAAATACCCATCAATTCAATGAATTATCTATCCATCTATCCATACAACCATCCTCCCATCTATCCCACCATAAACCCATTCATCCAACTATCCATTTATCCATCATTTCATCTATCCATCATCCATCCCACCATCAATCCTTTCATCCAACTATCCATCCATCCATCATTCACACAACCATCCGTTCATCCATTCATCTATCCTTCCTTTTGTCCATCCTTTCATCCAACCACCTATCCATCTGTCCAAACATCCATCCATCCATCCATCCATCCATCCATCCATCCACCTATCCCACCATCAATAAATTCATCCAACTATCCATCCATCACCCATCAATTCAACAAATTATCCATCCATCCATCCATCCATCCTTCCATCCATCCATTATTCATCCAACCATCCGTTTGTCGATTTGTCTATCCATCCATCCATCCATCCATCCATCCATCCATCCATCCATCCAAACGTCCATCCATCCATCCATCCATCCATCCATCCCACCATCCATCCATTCATCCAACTATTCGCCCATCCATCATCTTTCCATTCAATGAATTATCCATCCACCCATGCAACCATCCATTTATCCAATGCGCCACATCCCTCCACAAGGACAACTGGACTACACCCAGAGCAGTGGCCCACTAATCACTCCTCCAATTTCTCCAGCCATGGCCAACAGAGGCAGCGTGATAAACCAAGGCCCGATGGCCGTGAGGCCCCAGAGCAGCTGCCCCATCCAGCCTCATGTGTCCTGCCAGGCTTTCCCTGAAAGCATGTGCCAAAACCTGCCCAGCTCGACCTCCAGCTTCTACCTGAGCTCCTCCACCTACCAACCCACCAGCCTTCCCTCAACCCACACCCCAACGCCAGCCTACCAAGCTCGCGTGGAGGGCGGACGATATGCGTCCTTCAACGGGCAGCAGTTGGCCAAGGAGCGCTTTAGCAGCAGCTGCACCGCTGTACCCTACAGCTCCAGGACGTCTTCAGTGAGCTATCCGTCCAATGATGACCCCACCATGGAGGCCCAAGGAGTGCAGCTACTAGACACGACAGGGTACGGCTTTGTTGGAGGAAGTTGTTCAGGCCCAGCGTACACCAGCACAGCACACAGTGGTGAGAAAGACAACAGAGTGGTGAGAAAGTCTGTTAATGTTCAGTCTGGATGGTCACTTCTAGTAGATTGGATTTGTTTGATTCAGGGGTTTTGTTTTGGGTTCTATACATCATTGTGAACACACCCCATTACACAAAGTGCACCACAGTGAAATGTGACCTTTAACATCTCCACAACAGCAGTCTATCAACAGCAGGACTAAGAGTTCCTCTGTGGTTCTTCTGTGGTTCTTCTGTGGTTCCTCTGTGGTGCCTGGGCTGGGACTTGAACCCATGACCCTCTAAACACAATGGCAAGATCCTAACCACAAGATCTACCTTATATTTAGTTTTTCCAAGGTTTGCAAATAAGTTGGAATGGACCATCACACCTGCACCATGTTCAGTGCATTCTGGGAATTAGAAGAGGTTTTGTGAAAAACTTCCATTAATTTATATTTAAACTGAATGTCTTTTAGACAAATTGATATTTTAATGACTCTTTAACCATCCTGTTTTGATTGACAGGCTACTACGGGAGTGGTGGCTATGTGGACAGTCAGAGGATGAGCTCTCTGATTGACCAGCATGTGTCTGTGATCAGCAGTGTGAGCTCTGTTCGCTCTATCCCATCGTACACCGACATCCACGACCCTCTGAACATCCTGAATGACACGGGCAGGAAGGGGGCAGGCCCATACTACCCTGAACAGCCTCCTTTGATTACACGCCCATCGGGTAACGGCAAAAATTCAATCAAATCAAATAAATTAGATACAAATGAAAAAAATTAAATGAAACAAATAAATGAAACATTAAAAAAAATACAAATGAATAAAACATTTAAAAATTAAGTAAATTACATTAAATGGCATTTAAAAATATTTCTACACAGTCTGGACCAGTGTTCTCCAACCACCGGGCCACGGATCGGTACTGGGCCGTGGAGCATTTTGTACCAGGCCACGGGGCGGTACCGGGCCATACAAAAAAATTAAAACTTTTTTTTTTTTTAAATACGATCTCAATCCATAGCATCTAAGTATGTTAGAGACTTATCAACATTCTGGATGAAAGTCATGGCAGAAAACCCTGAGATCGCCACAACAGCACTGAAAACTTTTTCTGAAAAGAATGTTTACGCATTACCATAGCGACCAGGGGCAGAGGAGGACGTTACTCTGATAGTTTTTAGCGCATTTCAGAAAGACGTTGCTAATAAAGTTACATAATTACACAGTGGATTCACGTTTATTATTATATTTACAAAATACCACAGTTTTTGTGTTGGTTGTATCATTTTATTTTGTTGTTTTTATCCACGACACCTTAAATGCTGGTGCGCGAAAATATTGTCTGACATTAAACACGGCACGAAAAAAGGTTGGGGACTGCTGGTCTGGAGTATGCGTAGTTATTTTTTTTTCAAATGTAGTTTAATTTGAGGTTGTATTTGCAAGTTGAATTTTGTACTAAATTGTTAGTAGCATATTTTTTTTTATGATTGCTTTAGCAGCCAAGACCCATTTTGTTTCAGGCAGTGGTGGAGTCAATTGAATTTAATTTAGTTTAATTTAAATTAAGCTCATTTTGATCATCTCAATTTGATATGCCTGGATTTTAACTTTTTTGTTTCAATTAATAATGTGTTATTACATTTTTTTCTGTTTCCCCAAATTTCTCTCGTTAGCCAGGCCAGTTTTGAAGTACATGCTTTCTGTGTGTTGCAGGGTCCTCAGTAGCCCCTCCTGCTCCCTGCTCAGTCTCTCCGTGCATGTACGGCTCTGCTGCTCAGTACCACCATTCCCAAGAAGCCCTGTTGCCTCACCAGGGCAGTGTGGAGGTGCGGGACATGGTGTCCTCCCTGCCCCCCATCAACACCGTTTTCATGGGGTCAACAGGAGGACCACCCTGACTGTTATTAACCTAGGCCTGATTATTGATCCTTTAAGAGAGACTAAAGCAGTGAGTCTGGGTCTATAAGCTATATAGAGATTTTTCAGAATATTGTTTAATATTACTTGAAAATATTTTATTCACAAATATGTTCAGTCTATTTCAGTCAATGTGCATTATTTCCACATTAATAAAATGTTTCAACCCAACACGGTTGCTGAAAAGAAAGTAAAACAGGCAGGATTGGTAGGAAATGATGGGGTTTATTGAACACAGCACCTGTATCAGTGCGGCCTTCCCTTCGGCCATGGGTTCGTCCCAGTACATGCCGTGCGTTAAAACGCCGTGGTTTGTGATGCCGATGTTTGTTTGTAAAGTGCACAGTGAATACCAATGTAAATATTCACTCACGCTCCTACAACTCGTTGAGTGCAATACTTTTGGCACCCTGGTCAAATGATTGGTTTGATTTTTCGTCCGTCATTCCAGCAGACTGTAACGGAAATATACTTTCTATTATGATTTCTATGCAGAATTAGATGGTTTTGGGTGTGTGTGCGAAAATAAACTGAAATAGCTTCGTTCCCAGAGAGGATGCGTTAACGTGTTTTTCACGTAAAAAATCAACAAACTGCCATTTGTCAAAATGCAACTTAGGTTTTTAGGTTTTTAGGTTTCGTCACCCAGCTAAGTGGGTTATTGGTTCCAACAAGCGAAGCTTCAGGAGCTGTAACAGACTCTCCTGTGCTGTTCTGAGGCCTTATCTTCACGGTTAATACTCGTGTGCGGGCGCACACAATAGGTGAAGTAGACCCTCTGTGGTCAGGCAGGAGGTCCACCTGAAGAAGCCGTGGATCAAAGTCAGGCGTTATCTGCACGGGGGTAGATTAGTTGATTTCTCCATTGTATTTTAGGTTAAGATATCCCCTGATAAATGTGTTGACCAAAACCAGAACCAATAGAGGCGTTTAAGGCCACAAGCTGTTTATACACTGTGACCCTTGCAAAGGAAAAGGGTGTTTTATCCAAATCGAGCTGTGTTAGTCTTTCAGCAGATGGAAGCTAATAAAACCATAATCAGTAACATTAGATTGGGCGCTGCATTTGTGTACAGAAATGATATCATTGCATGCTGTATTTGAATATACAGTGCTGATACATGCTCACTATGGGTTTGGCGATGAGTCCAGCGTTTGTCCGTACTGTGTATAAAGAACAGGGAATTAATGATAAATCCGTCCACATTGTGCCGTCTTTTATCTACTCGAGGGGAAAATCCATTTCAGCCCTTGGACTGGAACAGATGGCTCGAAATGTAATGATTACAAAATCCCCATGTTAAAATAGTTTAATTACAAAGTCAATAATGCCCCCAACAATTGCCAGGCCTGTAGTGTAAAAACAACAGAAGGCGGAACGCAAACTTTGGGACAATGTTTAACCAGAACTTTGCATTAGGCAGGGAGCCTCCATATGTACCACAGCCAGACCAAAGATCAACAGATCCGGTGCAATTACACAGCACCTTCTAACCATCACGCAGACGGAGGGAGAGGGCACTGTCACATTTACTCACCCCCAGCATGAACGTTAGTCTGGAAAACATGAGTCACTCAAGCTCTGGAAATGTTTCAGACAATTTTGAGACACGGGGAATGGCAGTTCATGCCAGTTTAGTCCAGTTAGGAAGAAAATCTGCTCACTTTACCATTCAAAACAACTTAGGTTCATCAAAATTGGAAAATAAATAGAAATAGTGCCACAAAATTGGCTTTGTTCCTGGTTTGGATGTATTAACTTATTTTCACATAAAACATAAAAAAAATTAATTTGCCTGTTTTGCCTAACTTTTCTTTTTTGGATTCTGAGAATTTGTCACCCAGCAAAATGTAGATATTGCGATCATGTCTAATGAATATTCGTGCTAAAATCCTGATGTGGGGAACAACAGTGATTTTAGAATCTGTTCACTTTAATGGAGAAACTAAGATTTTTGACAAGACATGATCATTCAAAACAATAACTGAAGTTAATTAAAATTGGCAATTTTATTTTTTTCATACTATTAATCCCTGAGGTGCTGCATTAGACCCATCTGAGGGAAGAACCACTGTATATGAACTACTGATAAAGTCTCCACAGCAACTACTAAAACTGGTGGTTTTAATGTTATGGCTGATTGGGGCACTTATACTGCAACATAACATCATCACAATGAAACGAATGTAAAAAAACATTCAGAAATTCTACACACAGACAGAATTCAAAAGAAAAAATGGTTATTAATGAATTATGCCTTTTGTAGTTTTGTATAAAAATCACACAGCTGCTGGTTCATTCTGCAGAGATACGCTGCCCGTGAAAAAAAGTTAACCCTAAAATATGTTATTGTACCATCTTTAGCTTTGATTATGCCACACATTCGCTGAGGCATCATTACGATAAACTTCTGCAATGTCACAACATTTATTTCCATCAAAAGCTGCAATAATTCTTCGCCAAGATCTTGTAGAGATGATGGGATAGTCAGGCGCTGCACAAATTCTTCTCCAGCACATCCCAAAGATCATCAAAAGGCTCAAGGTCTGGACTCTGTGGCCAATCCATGTGTGAAGATGAAGATCTCCTGCTTCCTGAACCACTCTTTCCCAATCTGAGCTGATGAATTCTGGCATTGTCACCTTGGAATCTGCCTGTGGAATCAGGGAAGAAGAACTTCACTGATGGAAGAACCTGGTCATTCAGTATGTTCAGATGGTCAGCTGACCTTTTCTTACCTGATGCACCATCACTTTGGAATAGAGTGCTTCTTTATGCTTCCTAGCAAATTGAAGTATTTTTTTAGCAATTAACATCACTGATCAGTGGTTTTCTTAAGGCTACTGAGCGGATTAGTCCCAATTCGCTAAGTTCCCTTCACATTGCGCATGTGGAAATGCTGTTACTTTCACTATTGAACACCATTTGTCACCAAACAGAGAACAATCAAAAGATGATTGTTCCCCACTGTACTTCCAGTGTTTACAAATGCATTGGACAGTTCCTAACCCAATTTGAGTAGTTCCAAAAATCTCCTTAGCTTGATGCCAATAATAATAGTTTTCCGTGACCACAGGATGTGTCCTCCAACATGGTGGTTTAAGTAATAGTATCTAGACTTTTAAGTAAAAGTATCTACTCACTGCATTAATCGGGGTTCAATAACTTGTTGTCAGTTGAAACATAACCATCCATGTAGTAACTGTCTAATTGGAGGCATCCATGCTATGAGTTTTTTGGACAAGCATGTAGCGAAGGCATGGAATCGAACCCATGAACCTCTGGTCTCAAACCAGTGGCTCTAACCATTAGGCCACAGCTGAAATTTTTCCCAAAAAAGGACCAGAAACATATTATGAGGTCACTTTTGTAATAATAAACACTAAAAATGTATCTGTTCAGTGCTTTTATGATGAATTCAGTAAATACACTGTGATTCAGAACAGATTAATAATGAATGGTAGACAAACCCACTGAATCAGAATTGTACAGTGATGATAGGAACCAGACGTCTGAAGTGCCTAAAAGCTCTAAAAGCTTCTGTGCAGAAAAGCTGTTACATGAAATGGTTATGAATATGTTGCCTGAAGCCTGAGACAATAGGTTTGTTTGACTTTATGATGTCAGGTGCAGACTCACTGTCGCCTGGTTTGACACCTGCATGCTGGTTAGATGTTTTTGAGAGTCCATCACCATTACATGGTCATTATAATCAGAGCTGGCAAATTCAGGTCCGGAAAGTAAAAATCCTCCCCACAATTTTGTTCCACCTGTTCATAATATCATCGCAGACATGGATTTCGGAGCCAAGCGGAGCCTGATCATGTGAGATATGTTGGGCTTGATGGCTCCTGTCTTAGCTCCTCACCTTCTGCAACCATCTTGCTCTGAAAGCCAAGGTAAGGTGTTCCTCTCGCACAAGCCCATTGTTTTGGGCTTTAAAGGTTTCAGTATGGAAAACCATAGATAAATAATTTGAACATTATTAGTTTCAGAACATACTTTGGAACTTGCCCTTGTGTACAGAGGGTCACAGGTTCAAGTCCCAGGCCAGGCGCCACTGGTACCATCCTATTACCTTGCTCCCTGGGCGCTGTTGATAGCTGCCCACTGACAAAGTCATCAATCGACTAGTTTTGTGATGTAATAAAAACCAGTACAATATTGCACTGTAGCTTTTCGAAAGTGTTGCAGGACTATTGGCCTTCAGAAGGCTGCAGGTTTGAGTCCCAGCCCAGGTCCCGCCCCCAGTACACTGCTCCCTGGGTTCTTCTGTTTATTACCCACTGCTCCACATGTGGTCAAAGGTCAGATTTCACTGTGATGGGGTGGGTTTGTCATGGGTGGTGTAGGGAGAAGCGAAGATTCCATTGGAAAATCTTTAATTGTTAAAAAAATTAGGAATAAAGGGGAAACAAAATTGAGAAAAAAACTAAATCCAGACAGTGCCACATGGCTTTTTAAAATGTGTATAACACTTTTAACAACTGATGCAGCTTTTAAAGGTGTGAATACTGGGAGGGTGAAGAGAGAAGGGCAGAGCTACTGAGAGAAACAGCCAATGATAATGCAGGGATGACAGACAGGGAGACAAGACCAATGCAATAACACAGGCACAGTTGAGCTGCCCAATGGGAAACAGGCACAGTAATGAGGGGGCCGGACACGGACATAGGGCCAATAGGAAATACACAGACACAGGCGAGGCATAACAAATGGGGAATGAACCAAGTAGAGGACAGAGGGGGGAAAGCAGGGACACAGGGAAGAGAGGAGGGGGAGAAGGTGCCGCCCCCCAGTGGCCACCAAGGGAACAGAACCTTACAGTGTTCACAAATGACAAATAGGCATTTCACTGTTTTTGGCTCTTTCACACCAAAGTTCTTACCTCTTTCTTACTCCTTTTCCACTGCACTGGTGCCGGTGCCGTTCTGGGCCGGTTCCACAATTTTGGCTCGGAACTGGCACCAACATTTTCCTGATTCTGGGGCCAGGAACCTGTGATGTCATCTGGTGTGGGCATATGCTAGTCTAAGATTAAAAGAGCGAAAAACAAATCTCAACTGTCATCTTTGTCATTTAATTTATTTCAACGTCTAAAAGATGCAGAAAAAGTTGATTATGAACATGAAGATCTGATCTTAGTGCTGGAGAATCACCTGTAAACACAAGATGTGTTTCGCCATTGTTGGTTTGTGATGTGAGGTGAAGTGGGTGTGGTTTATGACGCAGTCACCCGGCTCCGATCCTGGGACCAGTGCAGTGGAAAAGCAGGCCGGTTCACGTTGGTTCCCAACTTTGGAACCGGCCAAAAACTGGAAGCGGCAACGGCACCATCTGTTCCTTTCACCCCGGACAAGTGGGCCCAGAATTTTGTGAGAACTGATGTAAAATAGGGTGTGTAATGTTCAGTGGGCGTACGTATACGTCATGCTAACAACACGGCTAGCTAACAGCGGAGGGATGTGCCGATTGTTTTCCTGGTTCTTGTGCAAATGTATTTACAGTGGCTAGAAAAGGAAAGCTAAAGCATGAAAATGAAGGTGTTGAGATTTTCATCTACATGTTTTGCAGACACCTTCAGTATTTTCATGCTTGGGTGAACATCAGTAGTAGTCGGAAAGAACTGTGCCAAGCTTCACAAAATTAACGTCTACGAATGTATAGAAACTATTACAGTGTACGATATAAATAATGACATAAATATATGAAACACTCCAAACAGGAAAGACCCACATATTTTTGTAAAAAACGGCATTGATATAAGATCCACCCCAAAAGGTCATGGGGTCTCATTTATAAAACTTTGCATAGAACTCATATTAAAAGTGTATGTGGCTCAAAAGATGAAAATTACACAAACAAAATTGCACACACCTGCTAACAATATCCATCAGCAGTTCCATCAGGTCAGTCTGTCTAACATTGGGCCCAGTTCAGCACATCGCTACATATGACTATATCTAAATCGGCTCATGCCATCATCATCATTGGCCAAACAATCTTCATGGTCCCTGAACACCCATTCTCTTTTAATTCTGCAGTTGGCATAATCTTCTAACAATGCCAGCGCATCCATTATGTTATGTTATGCATGAATCTGATTGCTGTATTAATGTGTTGTCAGCATCACATTGACTGTTTCACACCGGGATGGTGATAATCAAAATGTTTCCATTTACATTTCAACAGCTGCATCTATAGATTAACAGTGAAGATTTTAAGATTTAGAATTAAATTCTAATGAATATAGATTTAAGAGTCTGATTATATATTTTACTTATTGTTTTCACTATTATAAATGTGACTGAAAAAATGAAATAAAATGTACAATGTATGACTCACTAGCACAAGAAATGATTATTAATGTACACGCTTTTGCTCACTGCCATCACATCACATAATTTTTTGCACTGAATTTTGCATACATATATGCACATTCTGTCACCAAGGTTGTTTCTATGTATCACAACGTTTGCATAAGAAGAGGCACATCTATTAAGTACATAACTATTTAGTGTAATTAAGTTAGAAAATGTACGTAACCTTGAGCAGGAACCAAAAAATGTAATCTAGCCAGGCCTAGTTCTTGTGATATGATTGGAAGTTCCTGGTTCCTAAAAAAGTTCCTGCAGTGTAAAATCCCCTATAGGTAAAAAAATCACTTTCACTTTCACTTTTTCACTTATAACATCATAAATGGATCTCCCACGGGAAATAGAATGCAATAAAAGGTAGATGATATGGACCTTTTAAAATCTGTTCATGTGGGCAATGGGAGCCTAGTGGTTCAGAATGTGCTCTTGTGAACAGTTCCAGCGAGGAACCTTTCAGGTGCTGTTGATGGCTCCTTATTGCCCCACATGTTGTTGGGTCAAAGGTCACATTTGACTGTGGTGAACTATGTGTGATGAGTTGTGTTCACAATCACAGTCACTTATGCCGCACAAAATAGTTCCCCTCAAATACCAATGATGTACCACTTTTTTACATTAGCAACAGAAACAATGGTTCTCTGGCCATTTTACATTTACTGTATAAAATGGCTGTATTTGTGTGTTCATGTTTTATTAGAATAATAACAATGATTATTATGACAAATATTGCTACTAATTATTAATATATATATATATATATATATACCAGTATATATTTTTTTATTATTATTATTTTTTTATTTTTTTTTTTTAGCATTTTCCTTTGCTGCTGAATATGAAGAAATGCCATCACAATTTTGTACAAAAATATAATGACAATTTTATATATCGTCCTCCAACCATTTCCAACCAAAATAATAACAATGATTATTATGACGAATATTACTACTAATTATTAATATATATATATATACCAGTATATATATTTTTATTTTTATTATTATTATTATTTTTTTGTATTTTCCTTTGCTGCTGAATATGAAGAAATGCCATCACAATTTTGTACAAAAATATAATGACAATTTTATATATCGT
>JBBIGC010000152.1:307269-318442 GCA_037576955.1 Lepidarchus adonis
TAGATAGATAGATAGATAGATAGATAGATAGATAGATAGATAGATAGATAGATAGATAGATAGATAGATAGATAATAATGAGATTTGATTTGGCCTTTAGAGCATATTAAATTAGAATACTATTCACTGCCATACATATTAAAATCATTGATAATCATTAAAGTAAAAACAAGGAAAAAAGGTTTAATTGAAGCAAATTTGGTTTATGAGGAACAAAACCAAAGCAAACAAACCAAACTAAAAATGTGTTGTTATTGGCAATTTCACTTGTAAAGCTGAATGAGATTGGAAAATACAGAGGAAGCAATCTGACACCAAGCATTCTGAATCTCAAAGGATCCTCTAGGGTCACTGTCCTGTCTGTTGAATCCTCCAGCTCACTGCTCGGGGCTTCTGTGGGTTTAGGTGAAGAAACAGCCTTAAATAAAGGGGTGGTTCTTCAAAAGCCAAACCCACCTTGAGTGTTTCTTACCAACAAAGTCTATTTCAGTAGCATGTGGTGAACTCCAAGTACTTACAGCGGAGGAAATTAGGGCTGCAACTAACGATTATTTTAATAATCTAATAATCTGTCGATTATTTTTCAGATGAATTGATGAATCAGATAAACGACAAAAAAAACAAGAAAAGCATTCGTTTCCAACCTTTTATTCAAAAACAGAACTAAAATCTTGTGCACAAACATGTTGCTCCTTGAGTTGTTATAATAATAATAAAGCAGAGTGTAACCAGGGTTCAAGGTGCGGATCATTTTAGTGAAGCCGTCATCTTCACCCATCGACTGAGGCTCATGTCAGTGACGAGCATGTTGAGGAAACTGTCTGTGAAGACAGCGGTTGCTGTGGTGAACATGATGCATTTCCCATCAAGAAGCCGCTCATGGTTTCTGTTTTTTTCTGGAATCAAAAGATAGTATGAGTGTGTGTAATAGCACAATTTTTACATCAACTATAAATACATACTTACATACATACTTGTTTTAGTTACTAGATGTTTAAAGGTAAGTAACCCAGAGACACACACACACACACACACACACACACACTCACACTCTTTCAAGTTCACTTGAAGCTTATTCATTAAATTATTACCATCAATGTAGTAAGTGCAAGGTTCATTTATACACCACATAAACACAGCTTAAGATGACCAAGTGCTATAAAAGAACTTTATAATTAAATTAAAACGTACAATACATGCAAATATATTTGTCAATAATAACCTATATGGGACAAAGCACAGAATACATGCTTTTCTAACTTAGTTTTGTCCTGTTTTCAGTCCAAATATCTAAAAAATCTTAAATCAAGATACACATGAAATAGTATAAAAAATAATGTCTTGTTTTCTGAAAAAACAACTCAATACAAAGTAGGGCTCTGTAGTGACTTACCTGCTGTTGAACTCCCTTCTTCCTCATCAAACCAGGATCATTCAGGTGCTGGATCATTGCCGCGCTGCTCCTGTGCAATGTCGCTTTGCATATTTTGCAGTTAACACACTTTTTTTGTGTATTTAATGTGAAACACACGGATTTATCTTCCTGCACTCATTTGTTTAAATGCTTGCTCCGCCCTGTCTGTTAAGCGCTTACTGCTAGCATCTGTGCGCCCGTGAGAGAGACTGAGTGTTACAGTGTAACTAAAGTTACATTTTTTAAAAATAATCAAACGTCTCAGCGTCGCACGACACAACAAATCGATTATGAAATGCATTGCCCACTCTTTTAGTAATCGATTTTTGATTAAATCGATTCGTTGTTGCAGCCCTAGAGGAAATAATTATTTGACCCCTTATAGATTTTGTAAGTTTGCCCACCGATGAAGAAATGAACAGTCTATAATTGAAATGGGACATTTATTTTAACAGTAAGAGATAGAATATCAAAAAGAAAATACAGAAATTCATATTATATAAAATATATAAACCGATTTGCATTTTATAGAGTGAAATAAGTATTTGATACCTTATCAACCATTAAGAGTTCTGACTCCGACAGTTAGATTCTTCCCATTTCAACTCATCACTCAGATTAAAGACACCTATCTCAACTAGTCACCTGTATAAATGACACCTGCCCTCAGACTCAATCAGTTAATTAGGCTCTAACCTCTTAACCATGGGCAAGACCAAAGCGCTGTCTAAGGGTGTCAGGGACAAGACTGTAGTCCTCCACAAGGCTGGAATGAGCTACAAAACCACAAGCAAGAAGCTGGTGAGAAGGAGACAACTGTCGCTGTAATTGTTCAAAAATGGAAAAAACAGAAAATTCACACATGGTGGGGTGAGGATGATCATAAGAAAGGTGAGAGATCAGCCTAGAAACACATGAGAGCTTGTCAATGATCTCAAGGCAGCTGGGACCACAGTCACCAAGAAACCTTTGGTAACACACTGCACCATAATGGATGCTACAAGCGTAGTTCAAAAAGAAGTGGTTCAAGAAGAAGTGTATTAAGGTCATGGAGTGACCTAGCCAGTCTCCAAGTTCAAGCTCAAGTTCAAGTTCAGATTTCATTCTTCACATACACAATCTTACAAGTTCAATAGGCAGTGAAATGTTTTGTTAGAGGAAAAAAGTAAATCGGCAACATTGGGGGAGATGGGAGATTACAAAGCCCCCTCCTTCTGACCAGGATAGGGCAGGGTGTGGGAGGAAAAAAACACACCCCCTTTTCTAAGCATGAAGGAGGGGTTCTCAGCGCCTCACTGTCTGGTCTGTTTCCAGACAGCCGGCAGTAACAGCCTCTGAGCATGAGACGAGCAGCAAGCAGGGAGCAGGAGGACAGGGAAAAAGTGCGACCACCTCCCTCGAGAGCCAAAGAAGAAGCACCTTAATCCCATAGAAAACCTGTAAAAGGAAATGAAGCTTTGAGTTACCAAAGTGACAGCCTCGAAACCTTAATGATTTAGAGCTGATCTGCAAAGAGGAGTGAACCAGAATTCATCCTGCTATGTGCAGAAACCTGAGAAAGAAATGTCTGACCTCTGTGCCAACAAGGGTTTTGCCACCAAGTGCTAAGTCTTGTTTTGCTAGGGAATCAAATATTTATTTTACTCAATTAAATACAAATCAATGTATATATTTTTTATTTTATGTGATTTTCTGGATTCTGGATTTTTTATATTCTATCTCTCACTGTTAAAATAAACCTACCATTAAAATGATAGACTGTTCATTTTTTTTGTCAGTGGGCAATCTTGCAAAATTTAGGTAGGGGTCAAATAATTATTTCCATCACTGTGTGTTCATGGTTAGAAGAAAGAATAGCCTTCCTTCTAGCACAGCTACCAAGACCTTGGTAGGAGAGAGGTTGTTGGGGTAGATGTTTTGAATCACTTTGTAATTTTACCATTTTTAGTAAATTTACATAATTTAGGAATTTTAAAAATGTTAAAATTGTTTTCTCTTCCAGGCAAGTTCACTACAACTGGGTGTTGTAAACTTCTTAATTATGGCTCCATATATATATAGCCATTGTCTGATTCATGCATAAAACTTGTGTAATAAAGTAAGTGTATTTGGCTTGTGTGTCACCTCATATTTAAACCCCAGTGAAACAGGAAGTAACACTTCAGAGCTAAACTCTCAGCTTTAATTTAAAAAACCTGACATTTCTGAGGTGACTGATAATAGGTGTGTTAATATGTAATTAATAAAAAAAATCGGGTTATATTATATATAGGGTTTATTTTTGGGCACACAATGTTTATTTACAATGCTGCTGATATGTAAACCTATCTCCCCTCTTTCCAGACGGATCATTCCCAATGAGTCAGCGCAGCTTCCCTCCTTCGTTCTGGAACAGCGCGTATCAGCCATCGGTCACGGCGTCTCTGAGTAGTGCACTGGGCGCGTCTCACACTGATCTTCCCTTTGCCGCTGACCCTTACTCTACAGCCTCCCTGCACAGCCACCTCCACCAGCCCAGTCAGGAGCCATGGCACCCCACGCACCACCACCACCATCACCCCTACTCGCTCAGCGGGGCCATCAGCACCCAGGGCTCAGCCTACCCCCGGCCCTCTGTGCACGACATGTACGGGACACACTTTGACCCACGTTATGGCTCCCTGCTCGTGCCCTCCGTGCGGCCGCACAGGCTACCTGTCTCCACAGTGCCCGCTCCTGGACCCTCGCCATGTGACATCAGCAAGAGTGAGCCAGCCAGCTCTGCCTGGACCGGAGCTTTCAGCGGAACAGGGTCTGATATGGGCCAGGGGCTCAGCTTGAATGTGGACACAGGTAATATTATTAATAATAAACCAATCATCCATATTATTTCATAGACTCTTAAAAATAAATTGTTGTAGGGAAGCACGTACATTTGGTTTCTTTACAATCACACTTTACATCTCAATTACAAAAATGGTTTATCTATTTCTTTAAAAGAACACCTTTATGTGTAAAAAAATCTACTTGATTAAATCATTACTATTTAAAAAGTTGTTAAATTTAAAAATTTAAAAACACAAATAAGGCAATATGGCTACACCAACAAACCAGACATGAAAACAAAAAAGAGCACGGACCATGACTTTTTCATTTTGTCGCTGATAGGAACCAGACATCTGAAGAGCTTAACAGTGTCTAAAAGTTTTACAAAGGTTTTGGCATTAAGCTTTGGTTTAATGTTTTTTTATTCCTTAATGGTAGAGGCATAATTATTTATATATCATATTTAAAAGGCAGCAAGTATAGACAGAAGTGCTGCACTATAACATTAACAAAAATGAAACAAAATTAAAATAACAAAATATTTTTTCAAACATAAATGTATGCATATATAGGAATAAAGGGAAACAAACTATACATAGACAGACACATACACATATATGTATATATACAGTGATTTTGTAATTGAAAACATGTTAACACATGGAAATAATACACAATATTTTCAGCAACCGTTGATGTATAGTTACTTTTTATGCCATAAATTGAATAAAAATAAAATTATATAAAAATATTATTATAGCACTGTGCAAAGGTTTGGGCGCCCTAAGAATTCCAGTGTCTCAGATTATTTTTACAAGGTTTCAGACCTTAATCAGCTCATTAGATCTGATGCATGGTAACGGTTGTCATTAGTGAATGTAATTAGTAAATGTCGTTAGTAAAGTTAGCTGGTGCCAATTTCAAAGCTTTACAAATGTAAATGACTCTTTAAACCTTGTGCACACACTTGTGGGCACTCAACAACCATGGGTTCCTCTAAGCAGCTGTGCAAGACTCTGAAAATGAAAATTATTGATGCCCACAATTCAGGAGAAGCTACAAGAAGATAGCAAAGCATTTTCAGCTTGCAGTTTTCACAGTGAGAAATGTAATTAAGAGATGGCAGTTTAGAGGAACTGTGGAGGTCAATATGAGATCTGGAAGACCAAGAAAACTCTCAGAGAAAACTTTCATTATGCTGGTCAGAAAGACAAATCAAAATCCCCATTTAACTGCAAATAACCTGCAGGAAGATTTAGCAGACTCAGGAGTGGTGGTGCACCGTTCCACTGTCCTTCATGGAAGAGTCTGCAGAAGAAAACCTTACCTGCATCCCCATCATAAAATCCAACATCAGAAGTATGCAACAGAACATCTACAGAAGCCTGATGTGTTTTGAAAAAAAAATTGTAATCATCATAATGTTTTAATTTTTGTTCAATTTAAGTAACTATGCATTAATGTTTGCTGAAAATATTGCGTATTTATTTCCAATTTACTAAAAAGACTCACCAAAATCTGTTATTTATCAAGGGGTGCCCAAACTTTTGCATAAGACTGTAGACTGTGTGGTGGGGTACGTGCAGGGTGTCGTAAGGCAAAAAAACCCCCCAAATTAAAGTTTCCCACTTCTTTACCATCATCAGTGCTAGGAATAACCCGCCTGAGGACGAGCGCAGGTTCACTTCTGATTGGCGAGAACAGTGTGCTTTCAAAACCACAAACCAATTGGATTTCAACAGCAGCGGCGTCTCCCAGACGCACTGATTCAAAGCCTTATCCTTCGATATATTAAAGTGAGCTGCGCACGTTTCCGGGGCTCCTTTCTTCCGAGAGCTGGAGCCGCTGACGTTTCTGGAGCAGTTGTCATGTGCGAGACTTTTTTTTTAATCTTTTGAAAGTCAAGGCCAGTGTCTTGTGTTATATCACAATGTATGTTGCTGACTTATTAATTGGTTTTTCAACCTCTACCTTTGTGGCGCATGCTTTTCACCCTTTTCCGGCTTTTGCGGCCTTCCACACTTCGCTTTTTATTACCCACAACAACCCCACCCCACCCCCACCCACAACCCCGCCCCAACTTCTCTTTGTTTCCCTTTTTCTTACTCTTCTTCTTCTTCTGTTGTCTTCTTGATCTCTCTCTCTTTCTCTCTCACTCACTCTCTCTTTCTGTCTCGCTCTCTTCCTCCCTGTCTTTTCCTCTCAGGTCTGCAGAGCCAGGATAAGAGCAAGGATTTATACTGGTTTTAGCGCCCTGCTCGAACCTCCAGCCTCAGCTGACCTCTTGTATTTCTCTGCCTTTGCAGGCAAACAGCAGCAGGGTCCTTTTTTCGGTAACAGATTCTGATTCTCACTTGCAGCTCGGCGCTACGCGCTCTGCGGCGGAGGCCTCCTCAGCTGAAATAAGGCCAAAGTGGACGACCCCCACCCCCTTCCCCCCTTCCACTTCCACCCCCAGGCCCAGGCAGTGAGAGAGGCCCGCTCTGAGACACTGTAAGCTAACAGAGGCCCGGGGAGAAAGAGCCTTCAAACCAGACCGTCCAGAAATACACTCTGGTGTGACCACGCCGCAGCTGTTCTCTCTGACACATGGTCCAAAAGAAATAAAAAGGACAAGCCACTTTTTTCCCTCCTGGTGGGGCGTTGGGGGTCAAAATGGACGTGAGGAGGACAGGGGGACCACGGCCGGAGCCAGAGGAGAGGCTGCTGTATTATTGTGACTTTTTTTTTATTAGAAATTGGACTCTGACGAGAGAGAGCAGCATTCCCTATCATGACAGAAGAGACCCGGGGCTATTTGAAGCCACTTGACTCTATCTATATTGCTCTCGACAGCTGTCATCGACAACTGTTTTGGAAGTTCACACACACACACACACAATGGCAGCGTCGCAGCTCTTCGACCAAGCAGGGGCTCCGGAGCATTTCCTCGATGCTGGTCCCACACAGGGAACAACTGCTTTGCTTTATGGGTTGAGGGTGAATGGGGTGGAAGAAAGAATTGCTGTATATCATTCGGGAAGGGGGGGGAGGGTCCGGGACAGCTTGGTGAACAGACACACCTGGCTCAGCTCACCTGTTCACTGCCATGTGTCTGAGGAGGGCAGCGACCGGGCTGGACCCCCGGACCCCTGCTGTACATACTAAAGCTGCCGTGATTTTCTGCCGTGATAGACTTTCACTCGTCCCGGCTTCTGTGTGTGATAGGTCCTAACGGTGTTTTCTGAATATATTAATATATTACCTTGTAAAGTATTTCTCCTTGGTCTTGCATCGAGGTGCGTTCAGTGTTACCTGATTTATCTGTGCTTTCATTTCCCCCTACATCTTAAAGGAATGGAATAGTGTCATTAAAGGTGTACACGCCATCGTTCTGCCGCCTTTCATTACTTACACAGGCGATCAAAAAGACTTCTCTCCCATGAAACATTGGGAATATCAATGCCTTTTCACAGCGAAAGTTATTTCCACATAGCACCAGTACTTAACGCTCTCCAGTCAAAGGCTGACAAACGTGGCTCCAACCTTCAGCTCCTTGAAAGGAACACAACACAAATCTCCATTCAGCCTCACCCATTTATTTTCTGGCTCTGTACATTCTTAGTGTCATCACGCACATTCTCGTCCGGTATATGCAGGCATGTTGTAAATGCTCCAGGCATTCAGCTTTTGTCCAAGGTCAAGACAATATACAGCATATTATAAGGCATTATAAGGCATTATGAGGAACGTGTAAAGGAAAAGCAGCATGAAAGCAGCACATGTGGGAAGAGTAAGTCACCGGGCCGTCCTCCACCGATGATGTTCTGTAGTGTTCCCATGCTGATTTCAGATCTGTGTTTGGATTCTCTCCAGCTCGTATAGAAGTTGTGATGAAGTTGATGGTGATATTTGGCAGAATCAGCTCCTCTGCCAGAACTTTCTGGACCATAAGTCTCCTGCACACGAGCAATGAGAACGTTCTCACAAGGACTTTTCATTGATGGAGCATCACTACCAAGGTTTCTGGAATGATGTGACTACTGCTGGATGGTATACGACCATAATCACACCCAGAGGAAGAAGAAGATCTGACTGAAGAAACAGTGACTCAGTTCTGTAGATGGAACCAGTGTGAGAATCGAGATTGAACAGTTTCCTTCATTGGTGCTGATACATTGTAGATGCGAGTGCAGTGTAAACTCACATTACTCCTCACACACAAAGCTGAACACAGATCTGAGATCAGAATCAGACACTGGTTTAGAAAAGTGAACATTTTTGTTGCCTTGTGTGATTAAATGGTTCAAATGTAAAGAAACTGGGCTCTGAAGCAGCTGAGATAGGGGACAGCACAAATTCATTTTTCTCCAAACGCACTGAGCTGTAGATACTCAATGCCTTAGTGGCAGTTTAAAAGGTGCGGATTTGCCTTCCAAACACCGGTGGTTGATGGAAGTCCTGACTAATGGAAGGAATTGGTCATAACCTGATTAAAATGAAAAAATACCAAAAGTCAGAATGTTTAGATGAAATCATATGTTCTAGGCAAATGTGTGAGTTTTTCACAGTGGTTGTGATGGTAACCAGACGTCTGAAGAACTTATTGGCTCTAAGAGCTACACTACAGCTTTCTGTACATTACATTTCAGCGTTTTACACAAATCTGCTGCAAGATATATATATATGCATTTATATATATCTATATCTTAATGTCACCTTTTCATTATGATGTGCATGCAAGGGGTTGTAGGGCAAAAACAACAATTGTAGGAATCATCATATCCCTGGTTTAGGTTCAGTCAGTGTTTAAATCAAGTTCTGCTGCTGAGTGAGTTTCACACACACATGCGATGACTGGAGGCACTGAGGGGGAATCATCTGCACTGTTCTAACACAGACACACACACACACAAACACACACACACAACTACTTTATACACACACAACTAATTTAGATTTTTTTGTGGTCTTTTTTTTTTTTTTTTACTGTTTTTTGTTTGTTTGCATTTATTGTGTTTTTGATAAATGGGAACAGTTTGCACAATTCTCTTATATATATATATATCTAGCCACACCCAGGCCTGATTACTCACACACCTGTTCTCAATCAAGAAATAACTTTAAAAAAAGCTGCCTGACAAAGTGAAGTCGAGCAAAAGATCCTCAAAAGCTAGACATCATTTTGAGATCCAAAGAAATTTAGGAACAAATGAGAAAGAAGGTAACTGAGTTCTATCAGTCTGGAAAAGGTTATAAAGTCATTTCTAAAGCTTTGAAACTCCAGACAACCACGGTGAGAACAATTATCCACAAATGGTAAAAACATGGAACAGTGGTGAACCTTCTCAAGTGTGGCCGACCAACCAAAATTACCTCAAGAGCACAGCGACGACTCATCTAAGAGTCACTAAAGATCCCAACAACAACATCTGGGCTGTTTACAAATGCGCTGCAAGACTATTATTGTTTTATTATCTATCTATATATATCTTATTGTTACCAATTCATTATGAAGGCACACTGTGGTCTGCTGTCCAGAAAGTGACAATGCTGCTGTGTTCAGTCTCTCAGCTGTATTTGTGGTTAAGTCCTGGACAGCTGTAGATTAATATCACTTTCTGACGAAGCTGATGATGGACAAGCAGTGGGTGGCTGAACTGGCAGGGTTACAAACGGAGATAGGCTATCATAGTGTCCGCCTAGGTTGGCCACAGAGGATGACGCGTGAAAGACAAAGCATAAAGATGACAGGAAAACGAGTCCAGACGAAGAAAATAGTAAAAGCTACATGATAAAGCGATGCCGTGTGGAACAATGAGCTTCATCTCAAATATTTCAGTCATTCACAGATGAGCTGGCACCTTCTCACCAAGAGAAACGATGGGTTTTAACTTGGATGTGTAGCATTTACACCATATTTGTGCTTAACTTCAGAAAATGCTCCTGCAGCAAGAACACAAGTGAACAGAGTAAAAGCAGTAAAACAGTCAAAAGGATCAGGAGTTGCATGGATGTGAAACTCCAGCAAAACCTGATTTAATGGAAGGAAGGACTGATTGAGGCCAAACCAGGGATTTGATGGAGACTATAGTAACACAAGTTTGGAGATGGTTAATCTAACACATCCACACTGTTATTTAAAATATACTAATATTTATGTTGGAAGAAATATATAATTTTTTGCATAGTTTTGCATAGTTCTGTATTTTTCGCGAATGCTTGATGTGCAATTTTGTGCTGTTATTTACATGACCACCAACTATAAAGGTTGTAATCAGGGTCCTGGTTGCAGATAAATGTATAATGTGAGTGTAATATGCAGATCCCTGTGAATCAGATGTTGACACCTCTTAATAAGCAGGAAAAGAAGAAGCTGTAAAAATGAAATGTCCTAAGATAATTCTGGCTTGACTAAGAAACACGTATAGCATTAGTAACAAAATTCTAATAATGTCCATATACTAAGAGTCTTATTTCTAAATCAAAACTAAACTGTATATAAAAATACAGTAAATATTTATTAGTATTTATAAATAATGTGCTAAAGTATTGAATAAAGCATTGATATAATTGTCAAATAAAATTAATAAGATTATTTTAATATTACAATTTATTAATATTAAATATTGTGCTACAGAGGTTTTTAGAAATTGTAACAAAACTTTTATTACAGTGACCTCTGCTCCCTGGAAGAGCCTCACAAATGGTAAATCGGAGTATGAAATTTGACCTCAGATGAAGGTTTTAAAGGACTTCAGAAAGGAAAAATAGGTAATAAGGATGTTCCTAATCACTGCAGATGGTCATTGTTACAGTCAAACCCTGTCTCGTCAAATCTCGCCAAACTCACTTCTTGACCTTGCCACAATGTGCAAAGTCAAGTCAAGTCAAATCAATTTTATTTATACAGCACTTTTTACAACTGACGTTGTCACAAAGCAGCTTTACAGAGTTTATAGAATCCGAGTCCGA
>JBBIGC010000152.1:339084-364170 GCA_037576955.1 Lepidarchus adonis
TGAGATCAGATTGGTAGTATTAAATGTTTAGGTGTGAGATCAGATTGGTAGTATTAAATGTTTAGGTGTGAGATCAGGTTGGCAGTATTAAATGTTTAGGTGTGAGATCAGATTCGTAGTATTAAATGTTTAGGTGTGAGATCAGGTTGGCAGTATTAAATGTTTAGGTGTGAGATCAGGTTGGCAGTATTAAATGTTTAGGTGCGAGATCAGATTGGTAGGACACAGAAAAATTTACAGCAGCTGTGTGATGGAGGATGGACAAAGGATGGAGTCTGATCCTGCTTATTTTAATAATGCCCTGAGATCAGATCGGGATGTCCCTACTGTCCACAGTCAGGATTTCTCTCCTGCCCGTTACTGAGGTGCCCTTGCTCATGCAACACGTTCTGTGGAGTCATAAAGACCTGCATGCTTGTGCAGTGATGTCTTGTTCAGATGTGGTTCTCCAGTTTCTGGTAGAACTCTAAGGAAGTAGGTGTTAAATCCCATTAAAAGAGAGGAAGATATCAGATTTCTAGACGTTAGTTTGTTGTTGATTTGTTCCTAGCACATGTGACTCTGTTTAAATATACAGATGGTGTTTTTTGGTTTTGTTTTTTTTTAAAAGGCATGCACTTCCTGTCGAGTCACCGCGGCACCATAAAGGGGTTATTGCTCCACATACATTTTATTATGTCAAACAAACTCTAAGCACAAGCAGAAAACCAACAAGGCCTCTTTTGATGTTTTAATGTGCACTCACTGTTTCCTTGAAGTTCACTTGGGAGAATGAAAGCCGTCTTTACAAACCCCACTTTACAAGAGATCACGGACTGTTGGAGGCTGAAGCTTTTAAAGCTCCCACTCACACTTCCCTCCTCCTTTCCCTTCTTCACGTTCCCCCTCTCCAGACTGTATCAAACAGGCTGTTCTTCAGCCACACTCCATCAATTCCACCTGGGAGAAGAATGGTTTAGAAGGCCCTCTGGTCGATCGACCCCTCAAAGACTCGGACACCATCTCCCCAACGGGCGTCTGGAGCTCCGAGCCCAGCAGCAAGCAGTGGCTACAGCTGGACCTGGGAGAAAAGAAGAGGATCACAGGTTAGTACATGCGTCTGCTAGAAGGTATATCATCATACCAGCATTTTGCAGTATCTAGAACAGGGTTGGTAATCTCTGGTTCTGGAGAGTCAGTGTGCAGCTCAGGTCAGGGATTTCCCTGCACCTGGTTCAGCTCACCTGTGCACTGCTACACTTTTTTTGTGTCTAATCACTGTGGTACGTGGGAATAAACCGTTCCATTCAGAGTACGAGCTAACGGAGAAGCTGTGGCTGTGATTCAATTAGCATAAGAAAAACACGTTAATAAAGCTAAGTGCAGTAAAGTTGGGGGGTATCATGCATTTAAGGTGGACCCATGTGCTCCGTGGTTCTTGAGGTGAGTCTTGAACCTGCAACCTTCTGTCCAAGTCCTAACCAACTGCCTCAGTGTTAAATTGCTTCACTCTTGTTTCACCATGTTCATTATCTTCTATTTCCCTATGAAACCTTATAGCATATTCTCTATGTATTCAGACGATTCTCCTAATCAAGCGAATTCTGCTACTTTAAGGTTCACCTTTTTTGTCTTCTTCTCTTGTTAATCATTGCCAATAGAATGATTCGCTCTGGAGCCCAAGGATAAGAAGCCCTGCAGTGAAATTAATCACTGATATCCTCATGGCTGATTGTAGACAGATCCTCACAACAATGTTCTAGCATCTAATGTGAAGCCTTCAGAGAAGAGTGGATGATTTTACTGCCACAGATCAGGGTGGTAGAATCACAATTGGGTGCCTACACTTGGGTGACCTAATGGGTAGGACCTTGCCCTGAAGGTCGCAGGTTCAAGTCCCAGGTCAGGGTAACCTTGAGCAAGGAGCTGCTCCTCAGGTGGATGGGTTCAAGGTCACATTTTGCTGTGGTGCACTTGGTGCGATGGGATGTGTTCACAATCACAAATGGTCACTTCAGTCAAAGGGTCTGTGACGACGGGTCATGGTAGGCCTGCATCCAGGGGTAGTTATACTAACAAAGGGGCTTTTCTCATGACCGCATGCAGGGTTATGGCCCCCAAGCACTCTGCCTCCACCGCCCTACACCCAGCTGATAGTTGCATCCTTTTACCAGTTCCTGGTATTGGGTAAAAATAATTAAAAGACCTTCTGTTCTGTTCCCTCGCAAACATACAGGCCTTTTTACAAAAGGACATTTAAATATAGGAGCACGCCGGACGTGGCGTTTATTTTGAGCTCGGTGCGTGTAGTCCGCACGGCCGGGCCGATTTCATGCTGCTTTAAAGGAAACACAGTGCACCCAGACCCGGAGAATGGGCACTTTGTCTCTTGTACGGAAGCATCGGTTTTGTATGTGATAATTGTGACTGGAGTTGGCTTCTCAGAAAGAGGAAGCTGTGTTATCTTAGCAGGGTGATATAATGTGGTTCCGCGAATGAATACCAGTCTTCATTCAGAGAAGGTCCTCAGCTTCTTCTCGACTGCTTTTCACGCCATGCAGCCTCAGCTGGCTCTTTGTCAGCAGTGCTTGCTGACTTTTACCAGCTTTCCTCCTGCTCTCTAAACCTTGGGAGGAAGCTTGATCCTCCTGGGGTCGACACCAAGGAAAGGGTCTCGGCTCCTAGAGCTAGGACTTCCTACAGTGTGGAGGGACAGATCCAGCTTATGTACTTGAAGCCAAAAGTGCAGGGAGGCGCTCTGTGGTTGTTGTACTAGTCTAAGAGAGGAGGCCCCAATGATGGGTGATCCGGTCAGGGCAGAAGTGGGCCAAGATAACTGTTGAGGGAGTAAGTGGAACCTAGGTCCTCCACAACAGGAAGGAGTCCGTTCCAGCAGTAAAACCTCAACCTGAAGTGGGGCTTCAAGGTGCTCCAGACAGGTGAATGGGGCAAGACCACTGGCATCTCTGGGGGTAGCATTGACACTCAACTGACGGTCATAGCAGTAGAAACTAGAATCACCCATTTTAAGGTGATACAGGACTATATCTTAATAATCATATAATTCCTTTACCGTTTATACTCTGACACCTTACAATGGGTGAGGCTGCCCCCTCAGGCTTTTGGGAAAAAAGGGTTAAAAACCTTTCTTCTTCCAGCGACCTCCAGGGACTTTAAGTTGTGTGTAGTCTTGACATAACTAAACACTTAACCTCAATAATGATTTTCCACCTAAAGAATGAGTCAGAAGAGCATTTGATATTAAAACCAGAAGAATCTTTACTTACTATTTGTCATTAGTTACATTAAACGCGTGAATCGAGTCCTCGTCCAGTCCTGCCATTTTAGACTAAAGTTTTCTCAGAAGAGCCCGTGGGTTGGGTGAAGGTCTCGCCGGCATGACTTATCATCATTACCTGAACAGTCACAAAAATTCACCCCCCTGGGCTTTTATGAGAAGACTTTTACAATGTTTTGACTAGTGACAGCACATCACGTTTTCTATGCCTACGTTACTCACCGATCAATCAAACCGATTAAGTCATCTCCCAAAGAAATCTTTTGGTCATTTCCATATTTGGGCTGTTCATCCTCATGATATCCCTCCAACAGATGCTTGCCTCTGGCCTTGAAAAGTCCCTTGTTAAAAAGTCCATGTTAGCTTGTGTACTTGCTAACATCATTCAAAGCAGCTGCTTTGGCTAACTTAGCTTTAGCTGCTAGCTGCTAACTGCCAATCAAAATGGAAGGTCTTTTTTGCTCTCTCTCTTATAAATGTCAGCTGAGTCATATGTTTAGACTAAAGTTTTTAAAGCCGTCCTTCATCTTATCTTCTGTGTCAATCAAATGTCCTGTGTGCTTTTTCCGGGAGGTTATAAAAGCTGCTCTTCTCTTCTCAGAGTATCTTCTCCTCCGTGTGAGTTTGGACAAGCTGATCTTAACATCTGAAGGGGTGTTTGGTGGAGGACAATGCATTTTTACTTGCATTTCATGTTTTTGGGGCGAGAGGAGGTCAGTTCCTAGGATCTAGAATCTGAGACCAGGTTTCTTCTTCTACTGAGTGTCTCCTCGCCTGTCGTGCTCACTTTAACCATGGGTTCTGTAAAGCTGACAACCTCAGCTGTAAGCAGTGTGTAGAAATAAAATGAACTAAAAATTTCTGTTTGGAATTGATTAAAGTTCATGCATTTGTCTGGTTTGCAGGCATTTTAACAAGGAGTTCAACTTCAGACTACTTTGTGAGAAGATACAAAATTGTATACAAGGAGAAGAGTCGCTGGCGAACCTACACCCGCTATAACAGCATTGAAGATATGGTAAAACCCCAAATATTTGTTTGATTTGAGCCAAATGAATAATTTACTTAACTCGCTCATGTTCTTGTGGCTGGAGTGGTGGTGATTTGCGTTTTTTTTTGTTCAGATATTTGAAGGGTACATGGAGCAGACTCGCAGCACCTTTCGTCCAGCTGTAATAGCGCGCTACCTTCGTATTGTCCCGCTGCAGAAGCACCTGGAGTTCAGCCTGGCGGTGGAGCTGCTGGGATGCCCTTATATCAAAAGCACTCCAGGTGTGTGGATTATCTGAGTGAGATGAAAGGAAATGATGTCCAATCCTTAAACAGGGTCATTATATACACTCTCTCTCTCTCTCTCTCTCTCTCTCTCTCTCTCTCTCTCTCTCTCTCTCTCAGTAGTGAGTGCATCATCTCAGGTCACACAGGAGGCTCTGCCCACTGGACCCAAAATCCCATTAGAAGAAGCAGACGTCACTGAGCCTGTGCCCTCCCACACTGCTTTAGGTACCGATTCTATGCTCCTCATTATTAACACACAGTCCAGGTTCTAAATGTTCTTTAAATTAGTTTTTTATTTGAACAATATTTTCTCTCACTCACTCTCTCACTCTCTCTCTAATACACACACACACACACAGGTAATGTAGAGTAGCCAGTCAACCTAAACGAAAGGTGTTTGGACAGTGGGAGGAAACCAGAGAACCAGAAGGAAACCCACACTAACATAGGGAGAGTTTGTACACACCTGTGGCCAAACCGGGGATGGATGGATTGATTGATTGATTGATGGAAGGATGGATTGATGCATTTATTGATGGGTTGTTGGTGGATGGATGAGTTGGTTGTTGGATGCATTGGTTGGTTGATAGATGGGTTGATGGACTGATGGCTTATATGTTGGATGTATTGATGGGTTGATTAAATGAATGAATAGAAAATTTGGTTAATTGCTGATTGGATTAATGGCTTGTTTGATGGATAGAATGATGGGTTGTTTGATTGATGCATTGTTTAATGGGTGGATTATTTGATGGATTGTTTGATGGATAGAATGATGGGTTGTTTGATTGATGGATTGTTTGATTGATGGATGGATGGATGGATGGATTGATGGGTGTTAAATGGATTGATTGATTGATGGGTTGTTAAATGGATAGATTAATGGGTTGTTTGATGGATTAATTATTGGGTTGTTGGATGGATGGATTGATGGGTTGTTTGATGGATGGATTGATGTGGTGTTTGATGGATGGATTGATGGGGTGTTTGATGGATGGATTGATGGGGTGTTATATGGATTAATGATTGGGTTGTTGGATGGGTGGATGGATGGATGGGCTTTTTGACGGATGGATGGGCTGTTTGACAGATGGGTTTTTTGGATGGATTAATGAGTTGTTTGATGGATGGATTGTTTTATGGATGGGTTGGTGGGTTGTTTGATGGATGGATTGATGGGGGGTTAAATTGATAGATTAATGGGTTGTTTGATGGATTAATTATTGGGTTGTTTAACGGATGGATGGATTAATGGGTTGATTGATGGATAGGTTGTTTGATGGATTGATGGGCTGTTTGATGGATTGATGGGCTGTTTGATGGATTGATTGGTTGTTTGATGGATGGATGGATGGATGGATGGATGGATGGATGGCTTGATGGGTTGTTTGATGGATGGATGGATTGATGGGTTGTTTGATGGAAGGATGGATTGATGGGTTGATTGATGGATTGATTGGTTGTTTGATGGATGGATGGATGGATTGATGGGTTGTTTGATGGATGGATGGATTGATGGGTTGTTTGATGGATGGATTGATTGATAGGTTGTTTGATGGATGGATGGATTGGTGGGTTGTTTGATGGATGGATGGATGGGTTGTTTGATGGATGGATTAATGGGTTGTTTGATGGATGGATTAATGGGTTGTTTGATGGATGGATGGATTAATGGGTTGTTTGATGGATGGATGGATTAATGGGTTGTTTGAGGGATAGATGGGCTGTTTGATGGATGAATGGCCCTTTTTGATGGATGATTTAATGGGTTGTTTGATGGATGGATTAATGGGTTGTTTGATGGATGGATTGATTGATGGGTTGTTTGATGGATGGATGGATTGGTGGGTTGTTTGATGGATGGATGGATGGATGGATGGGTTGTTTGATGGATGGATGGATTAATGGGTTGTTTGATGGATGGATGGATTAATGAAAACACCAACACTTGCATGATCCACAGCCCAACACCTGGAAAAATGAAGAGAAATCTTGTTTAACACTTCTTTTTTGAACGTGTTAATAATGATTAATAGATGATATGATAGTATTTTGCAAAAGTTTGGGCACCCCTTGAAAAATCTCATATTTTGGTGATTTTTTTAAATTGAAAAGATGTAAACAAGGACATGGAAAAAATCCACAGTATTTTCAGCAATATTTTGTTATATTAGATGTTTGTTTTGTATTTAGTTTTGTTATATTTTTACTTTTATTATTTTTTATTTGTTGATGTATTATTTATGTAATACTTTATAGTTATTTAAATTCATACTATGTATTATTATTATGTGGCAAAAAGAGAAAGATTAGCCTACCCTAGAAACAAAGGCCTTTGTAGGGTCTCTGGAGCCTTAAATGTGGTAGAATGACCAACACATCGTCACTGACAGCTTCTTGTTCTCTGTGGTTGGTTGTAGTGTGGTCACTGATGTTTTCCATGTCTCTCTGCGCAGTGATGCTGGCCACCATCGTGGTGCCCACTGTTCTGGCTGTGGCGCTGCTGCTGCTAGGGATCTGTCTCTATAAGATGCTGCACAGGTAAGTGCTGCTGTGCCTTGTGTGAGATTCAGTTTCCTGAATACGGAGTTTGATCACAAGAGATAAGCTGGAACTTCTCTGGAACACTTGAGGATATTACAGTATACAATATACAGTACACAATGTGTGTGAATAAATATATTAAGGATGTCCCAACCATTTTTCTTTACTCCAATCTGAATTTATTATTGTGTATCTAATACCGAGTCCCTCTTCAGGTACAATCCAATGTATCTGCTCCACAATTTTCACATTGCCCACAAAATGACGTGGACACTTCTTGTCCATTACCCGAATGCCAGCTTGTCCTCATCTGCCCGTTTTACACACACTACTGTATGAGATCAGACAATCTGATGCACTTCAATACTGCACACTTTAAATTTCATTTCGCACCGGACCACACAGAAAGAATGAAAAACATTTTAAACTGACAAGTTTTTGAAATGTGTGGACCCTAGGTGGCAGTAAAGCAACTCACTTGGTTGCCAACCATCGTTAGACTCCAGAGAAAAATTTAGTGCGTCTCTTCCTGCACTTGCATTGTAGCGATAAATGAAGCCTACAAACAAAACCTTTAAAAAAGGGGGAAAGACCCAATAATGCAAGGTCATAGAATCACGTGAGGACCAATATCTAGCAATTGCTGAACTGTCGTTCAATCAAAGGTTTTGGTGAAAACAGCGTAACCCTTAATGAATGTCTAACATGACGTATCTCGGTTCACAAAAGGTTAAACATCGCTCTCTAACCGAGGGCCCACCTCCCAAACACACCTCGCCAATGTGGGCCTCTTATGTCCAATGTGATTGGCCTTTGCATTTTCCTTATGTGCTGTCAACTTTTGTTGGTTCTAATAAAGTTGCAAGTTGACAAATGTTGCTATATTTCTATTACTATTTTTTTTATGTATTTATTTAAATATTTAATTGTATTAAATTTAATTGTACCCGGTTACTCATTGGAAATGGTCTGTGATGTCAAATAGGTTTGGGACCACTGATGTACAGGATGGATCAAAAGGAGATTAGTTATTCCTTGTGGTTTGTGGTTCTCACTCTTGCTCTTTTTCCCTCTCTCCCCAACCCCCTCCCTCCACAGAAAGAAAACAAAGGAGGACACTTTTGACTCTGCGGATCCACCGCAAACAGGTCAGTGCCCCAGAAAGCACTTTGCACCGCTTCAGTTAGAGCGAAAGTACAGAAATGCATTAAGGCATCACATTAAGATCAGTTTGACGTATGTCTTCAGTAGTTTTTTTTTATTTTTTTTATAAATATTACAATAATAAACAGGAGTACTGGTTTTCACAACAAAGCGCTTATCCAGGTCGAGAAAAGGGAATGAAGAGGTGGTCGGCATAAAATAATTTAATTTTTTTAATTGGCACAAGTAATACCCACCAGTGAAAGTGATTATCTGTCACAGGCAGTTCAGATGGCATTTTGTTTTAGACTGTAATGTTGTGTGTTGACCTGTGTGGGCAGTAGTGAATCAGTCCAGACTGTAATGTTCTGTGTTGACCTGTGGGGGCAGTAGTGAATCAGTCCAGACTGTAATGTTCTGTGTTGACCTGCGGGGGCAGTAATGACTCAGTCCAGACTATAATGTGTGTTGACCTGTGGGGGCAGTAGTGAGTAATATGTTCTACTCATTCCAGGTTGCTGGAAGAAGGTAAAACATACATCTGCCAGGCACCAGTCCACAGAGTTCACCTTCAGCTACAGCTCAGAGAAAGATGTCCTCCCGAAAATGGACCTGGTCACCAGCGACATGGCCGGTAGGTTGTTCAGTCAAACGGGGCCCTTTTGTCATTAACGGGATGTTTTTTTATTGTTCTCAGGAAGGGACAGGCAGCATGAGTAATTAGATACATATTGTGTTCATTTATTAATTTTATTCCTTTTAATCCATTTGGAGGCATGGGGAAGCTGGAACCAATCCCAACTGACTACAGGCCAAGGCAGGGTTCAGCCCATCACAGACATAGTCAACCATTCACATACACTCACACCTATGGGCAATTTCAATTAGCCAGTCAACCTTTGGACAGTGGGAGGAAACCAGAGAGGAAAGAAAGCCGGAGGAACGTGGGGAGAGCTTATACATTCACCTTCACACACACCCAAAAAAAGAGGTTTGGGGCAGTGTCTTAATCACAAATTTTCACAAGTCGAGGACAATCACATCACTCAGATCAGCAAGTGAACAGCACTTGGAGACTCTACCACCATGTGGAATGAAGCACCACTCAAGGCTTTTCTACTGAATGAATAAATGTCAAATGTGAAGTTAACATTAAGATAAATGAAAAGATAAATGCCATCATCTCCATCCACCTGCTGCCCCTCTTGACTCCCATGACCAGAAGACCACTCCCAGACTAGTTCAACTCCCACTGACCAGCTCCCTGTACTTTATGCTGAATCTGTTACTCCAAGTTATAGGCTTTTAGCTCCGCGCCTACAAACCGAGAATGTTTCTTCTGATTATTGTCCTCAAGTGTCGACCAGGAGGATGGGTTCCCCTTCTGAGTCCTGGTTCCTCCCAAGGTTTCTTCCTCCTGTTTTTCCTCCCCTGTCGCTCAGTAAGGGCTCGGACCTCGAATTCTGTAAAGCTGCTTTGTGAACCATGTGTATGTTGGTGCAGTAGTGTTATCCGTTATGCTGTCCAATTATTTTAGTCTCGATATTTCACTTGTCAGTATGTGCCAGATAAAAAGCCTTATTTATTAGCTCTGTAATAGGCCAATAATAATAGTATATATTTTTGCAAGGAATATTCTATTATCAGAAACATCTTTTATTATAAATGTTTGCTTTGTGCGCTCACGTCTTTCAATTCGTCTGATCTCTTCCTCAGACTACCAGCAGCCCCTCATGCTGGGGATGGGCACCGTGTCCAGGAAGGGCTCCACCTTCAGACCGATGGACACTGACGCCAAGGATGACGAGGCCGCCACTCATTATGACTACCTGTACACTGCCAATCAGTACGCCCTGCCACTGACCAATCAGGAGCCAGAGTATGCCACGCCCATCATAGAACGACACGCCTTCCGTAAGGACGCCTTTCTGCCGGACCCCAATTACAGTGTGCCGGGGGTGGTCCTGAGTAAGATCCCCTCGTTTAAGAGCAAGGACGTCAGTAACTGCAGAAGGGTGGAAGGAGCCGTTTGTGGAGGCTATCAGACGCCCCAGGTCAAACGGGACAGGGCAAACCATTCAGAAGGGGTTTACGACAGCCCCAAGATCAGAAAGCCTGGGGAGGCTCAGAATGGGGTGTGTTCAGAGTACCAGAGACCCCAGGCCAACGCCACGGTACAAGAGAGCTACTTGATTCCACGAGACGGCGCCCCCTGCAGGCCAGATCCAGAGGGCAGCAGCTTGAGTGGAACGTAAATGGACTGTGATGTGACGTTTACCTGCTTCATGTGAACTCTTAACTTATTTTTGATATGAGACCAGCACACGCCCTGTTTATTTGAACGGTATATATGCACAGTGGGAAACGCTGTCTGGGAGGTGTGCAGTGTTGGGTTTTTACTCTTGTTGGCTTTACTTCTACTTTACCTCTAAAGGGTCGGAGTTTGTTTAAATTGCTTTGCCAGGAGCAGAGAAACATCTAATTGTATGGACACATGTTCTTCCTTGTTCAATTCTATGCATCAGTGTTGTTCGGTCATCGCTGTGTTCCGAGCTGCTTTTGTGAATCATTGATTGGGATGGGTTCTCTGGGGAACCTTTCCTAAAAGCAGGTCTCTGTCTGAGCCAAACATGAAGATGGACCTCCACTGGACAGAGTAAACTTTGAGCTGCTTGGAGAGCAAGTCGAGTTGAGTTGGACCTATACCAGATATGGGTGTCCAGTAGACTGAGGGTTCTAGTACCATAAAGGATTTTTTGACTTGGTAGCATTGGTGGAACCCCTTTTTGGAGCTATTTTAAAAGGTTCTTTAAAGAACCGTGTTCTTTTCTCCATCTGAAGAGCCACTCAAAGCCATGGCTTCTTTATTGCTCAGAGGGTACCTTCTAGTCTAAACCACTAGGTCATTCTGTTCCAGAAAATGGAAGCTGCCGCATTAAACTTTATGAACCTTCTTGGACGATACACACCTCATGCAACTTGACCTCAAAATGTTTCTTTGAGTCGTCACTGTCCTATATATCAGTTGCCTTCACCAAAGAACCAGTGAAGAACCTGTTCCTCACTGGTCACAAACCTTTTTTGTGTAGGAGAACCTTTTGTTAGTTTGCAACCTTTACGCTATTGAAGGTCTCTCAGCTTTATAAAGGTTTTTTGCTCTCAAATTAACAATTATAAAATGGTTCTTTAAAGAACCACCCAACAGCATCGCTCATGGGACTTTTATTGTTCAGAGTGTTAATTCCAGTATTAACCACCATCTCCATAAAACATTATGAACCTTCTTGCACGCTAAGAACCTCATGGAACTGAAGTTCTCAACAGCAGCGCTCCTTCAGCAATTCTTCGTATCGGTGACCAGCTGTACTGTTGAACATTTCTTGGTCCAATGTGTCTGAGATGGGTCTTCTCTCTGTAGGCAATGACCCCATTGAGAACTTCTAGTTTCAGAACATTATTTTTTTCAAGCAGTCACAATGTGTGGATTTCCTTCTCGTTGATTCTTTAATAAATTGAGCAAAGACACATTTGGGGGGAAAAATTAAGTTGCAATTGCTCCCAGATGTAATCCATCAACCAGGAAGTGTGTGGCTTCTGTTAAACTGGATACTAGATATTTTCCTTAAGTACATCTCCAACCAGATCAAACTGCTTCCAGCTCTTTATTAAGGTGCTACAGACCTGTGGATGTGGTTTAACACGGTATGACGAAATAAAAAATTTACCATCTCTGGAATAGTAGTTCTGATCTGATCATTTTGTCGCATCATGGGTCATAAACTTGCTTGAATCTGATCCCGCATCCGTGCTGCAGGGAAGTTCTAATCATTTTTATGACCTAGTCATCCTAAACCACGTGAACAAGTCTGCATCACCTTAACGAAGAACTTCTTGCAGTTTCAGCCGAAACGTTTTGACCACATTTCCAGAAATTATATCAGTAACTATTGACTTGGGTTAGCACAGATGGGCAATACGGCAAAAATATATCACGATACGCAATATGTCACTGTTTTTCTATCATAGAAAACGTGAAAGAGCCAGGTTTTGTAAAAAAATATGAACAAAAAGTACAAACCATTTTTATTTAGTGTCTCTCAAGTTGCCTTAACTGTTGTTTTTATACTCTGATCAAGCTGTGCTCGGAAAATCATTGTGACTAGGGCAGCGCAATAAATCGTATGGACATCGTTATCGCAATATGGGTCTCTGCAATTCAGCTGAGCCTCTGACCAATCACAGAGCTTCTTAGAACTTGCAGTTGAACGGGTGGGGCTAAACTGTTGTAGGCTAAAGAAGAAGCTATGTGTAAATGTGTTGGTTTTGTGACCTCACAAAAATGCAGATTTGAAATCTTTAAAGAAAAGTTGTGTATGTAAGGTATGAATGGAGCGGCTGAATGTAGATTATGAAGCTTTAACAATATTTTCATACACCATTTTAATTAGTGAAAAATGAATCTGAATCCTTTAATATATTGAAAAATATCACAAAAATATAAAAACAAAAAATATTGCAATACTGATATTTTGTTCATATCGTACAGCCCTAATTGCGAGCACGATGCATCTCATTGTATTGTCCAGTTCTTGAGCATTAGTTTTCGAAACTATAAACTTATTTTTTGCCAGACGACTACTGAAGACTTTACAGGGGTTTTTTTTTCTGCTGGGGAAGTTTGCCAGCATTATATATATATAACTTCCCCTTATATATGACATTCAGTTTGTTTTTAAGGCCTAGCCATGTGCACTGGTACTGTCTCACCCCCCAGATGTTGTGTAATGTGTAAACTCTTGTACAGTTTGTAATGTATATTGTAAAGTTTGTGCTCTGTTGGTTATTTATGGCCCCCGTGAGCTGGGGGTGCAGCTGCTGAATTAAAGGCCGGTCTTGCATTCTTCATTGGTGTTCCTCATGTTTCTGAATGACTGTCAGCATTGCTCTGTCCAGGGTGGTGTGTGAAGCTCCTGGCTCCGAAACTCCCACCGTTTGACCTGCTGGCAGCTGTAAACTGAGCCCTGCCAGTTGACCCGGCAATGACCGCGAGCACAGGAGAGGCACAGCATTCCACACACTGCGGTAACGGAGGACTGCTGACCCACATCCTGCACACACAGGATGGACGTTATCCAAGGGTCAGCACTCGGAACAGGACACACCCACCAGGGCTTTAGCCAATAACTGTTGAGGCAGTTAGAGTGGGTAGGACCTCCCCTTGAGATCCGAAGATCACGGGTTCAAGTCCAGGCCCAGGCACCAGCGTGACCCCTGGTAAAGGTGTTGTCCCGCTACACTGGTAATAGCTGCTTCACGGGTGGAGGGGTTAACGGTCACGTTTCACTGTGGCGCACACTGTGTGATGGGGTGTGTTCACGTAAGACTGGCCGGTATTGGAACCTTGGATGTGTGGAACAGACACTTGGTCTTATGCAAGTGTTTTGCACTCCTTGATTAACAGATTTTGATGATTTTGTCATTGAAAAGATGTTAAACACTTTCTCTAGGAGATGGAAAAAATACACTATTTTAAGCAAACTAGATGCGTAGCTGCTTTTTATGCCATAAATTGAACAATAAAAGCATTATCTATTATCATTCATAAGGGGTGCCCAAACTTTTGCAGAAGACTGTCACAATAAGCCCATAAAGAACTACCAACATAAATTGTGCTTTTAACCTAGCTTGACATGATGTATTAAATTCCTTAAAATATACACATATATAACTATACACTTTATATATATAAAATAGATTTTTTTATTATATAGTGTCTTTTTGGACTCTACTTATGCCCACTTACAAAAGAGCAGCTGTTGGAAGACGATACGAATGAGGAACTCCCAAGTAGTGCTCAGCCATATTCTCTTATTCATAAATTATTATTATACGTATAATATTGAATTTCATTGTGCAGTAGTTAGCGTCGTTCACACTCAGCATAAAGGTCCTGGGTTCGATCCCGGGTCGGCCACAGGGTCTTGCTGTGAGGTGTGTACAAGCTCTCCCCAGATGTTTCCTCCCACAGTCCACAGGCGTGTGCTATAGGTTAACTGACTGGGGTGAGTGTGGGTGGTTGTCCGTCTGATTTGCCCTGTGATGAGCGACGGCCTCCTGTCCAGGATGAACCCTGCCTCGGCCCACAGTCAGCTGGGATCGGCTATAGCTTCCCTACAACCTGATTGGGATAAACCGTATGAAAAATAACTTTTTATATATGGAAACTCAGTCCGAGCCCTTAATGAGTCGATGGCAACAGAGGCCAGAAAAACGGTGGAAGAACCATGACTCAGAAGAGGAACCCATCCTCCTCTGGTTAACACACACACAGACATGTGTGTGTGCGCGCTCTTGCTGGAATGTGACAGTGGAGTGTCAGTGGTGGACAGCAGCTGATGCTCAGTGCTACTACAGTTGGAACCCGCTGTCAGGCCTCCACCATCACTTCCAGAGTTCGACCCTTCTCCTCAGTCTGGTGGACACGTCTCTCCCTGTGCATTAAAATCCACCTACATTGAATAATAAAAAATTGAAGTCAGTATGAATTGGAACTCAATTCATGTTCCCTGCTGCACGGTGTCATTCCTAAGAGAATCCCTGAGTAAGCTGTAGCTGGACAAAAGCATCAGCCAAAAAAAAAAAAATAATAATAATAAAAAAAAAAGTATTATATTTATTTATATATATAATATATATATAATATATATATATATATATATAAAATGTACGTAGCAGGTGTTGAAGCAGATAAACATCAAATGTATTAGGCTTAAGATAAGATTAGACACACTCCCAGGATAAGCTGCCTGAACAAAAGCTCGGAACCCGTTAGAGAGACACTGATTGGCCCGTTTCTAAGGCAGACTTTATGGTGTGTGTGGGTGTGTTTGGGAGCTTCACACCTGAGTGTGGACTAGTTTCCACGTAACTTCCCTACTTGTCCCGCCCCCATCTATGTGCTCACACTGCTACGTGAACACAGCTCCTTCTTCAAAGCGACATGAAACAGCCCACAGGAGCTTCTCCAGGAATTCAATACAAGTCTACTCATGCCCAACAGACAGCAGGGGTCCACCGCTCGCCCTGTGGGCAGAATATTTCACAGTGAAATCTCTTACAGGAATAAACCAAGGGTTTTCAACCCAATGCCTAGATTTGTAGCACAGAAAAACACAAAAAAAGCTGAAGCTCTTTGTTTCTACCAGTAGTGCTTTTCATATGGACGGGGTGTATGTACAGTACAGTCACAAATAGGAGGAGAAACCCCATTTTAGTCCCTTAAACTGCTGAAGATAGGACCTCCTAGGTCAGGCTTTGCCTCAAAACCCACTTTCTGACTGACCGTGCCTCATTCAGAACCTTAATCTGTTCCATCAGGTCAACAGAACCAAGGGAAGTTCGTTTTACACATGAATTTCAGAAGCCTATCGCCCCCTAGTGTTAGAACACACACTTCAGAGCTTTTCCATGTTTCCCTTAATTTTGTACATTTTTGCTCTAACCATCAGACAAAACAGTCTCAATGGGCAAATAAATTTACGTTTATTCAAATATTGTTATACAGTAACTACAGATAGAAGACATTTATACCAAATCTCTTTAGATTGCAGAAATACAGATCATAGGACACCAGGAGGGGAAAGTAAGTGGAAAGAATAACCATCACACAAACCATATGAAAAAGGTGGGGTACAGTAAAAACAGTAAAAACTACGAGAGCAACTGTCTCAACAGGCTGTTCGGTGGTTTCATGCAGTTTGCTCCCTTAAGCCCCTACATACACCACACTACCGCACATCGGTCTCCGCTGAGCCAGCTCACCTCACACAGACCAACACGGTGACTGTCGGACACGCCGTCCTCTTTTCAGAGGGCTTGGAAGAGTGGAGAGGCTGCTGGGTCAGAAATACAGTGTCAACCTACAGGACCAGGTAGATGCACAGGTGAGGTTCCATCACTGTGAAATGTCTGAGCAGCGAGAAGGTGAAATACTGGTACAGAGTTATTGCTGTTCAGCTGAAATTCTACCAGCAGGTAGTTCATGAGGTGGATCTAATCTACACAAATCTCAGGCGTCTTCTAGAGTCGATGCGAGTACTGAAGGACCGAGCGGTCACAAAGCACAGCTCAAAAGCGATATGTGATGGAGACAGCAACAAAAACTCAAGAAACCTCCTCTCCTATCATCGTGAAGATACATATTGCACATTTTTTCAGAGCAGGACATGCAAGGGGTCAGAAAACGAAGCTGTGGCCACCTGGCTGGAACACATTTCGCAGGACCTGCGACAGCAGTCAAGTCTGTTCAGTAGGACGAGACATTGCGAACTGACAGGTGTAGTTTGGTAGTTTCCCTCCTTAAACACTAACTACACCTGGCATGAAACAGGTGAGTTAAACCAGGTGTGTTTGTTCTGGACATTGGACCTCCAGGACCGGAGCTGGACGCCTCCTCGCTCTGGAGCCTAGTACCAACATCTATACACTGGACGGTTCTCCCTGGGCTTAAAGCGAACACACCGACCTGAAAAACATTTCAGTCGAAGCACTAGGGTTAGGGGTGTGACAATGTATCAATCTGTATCGACGCATCTACAAAAATAGAGGACGATCCAAAGTATCAATGCGACAAAAGATCCGAAGTACTACCTGATGGTAACAGTTCATTTTCCTGAATTTAAACCAATAGCAATAGTTAATGAGAACGTGGAATGTTATATTCGACCAAAAGAAACGTGTTGCGTTGGGACAGCATCTAGACGTCTGAAGAAACCAACATGAAACAGTGGCTGATGCTAAGACAACATGGTCATTTTTTTTTGAAGATTTTGACTTAAAAGCATATTTTAAAATCCAGTCATGGTGGAGTGGTAAGCCCAAAGAACTTAGGCTTAAGGCTGTAGGCTGACAACTGGTGGCTATATCCACTTAAATGTCTAAGAACAGGGGTAGAGGGACTAGATCACCACAGCAGAACTGGTTACTTGTTCAGCATCTGCACACAGCAGTCAATATATCGAAGAAAAATGACACTTCCTGCATCTTCAGGGCTGCACTATTCTCCGCTCCCGAATCATACTGGAATATCAGATATGGCAAAATTGTGCAATATGGAAATGCTTCTGTAGGGCTGGTTTCCTCAAACACACTCACTACACCTGGCAAGTAACAGGTGAGATGAACCTGGAGATGAACACCTCTGAATCATTTTTTGGAATGTATTAAATATTAATACTGGATCTAGGATTTGTTTATTTTCGCAATCACGGCATGCAGCAATATAATCCCAATATGCTGTTTTGTCCAAATTGTGCAGTCCTGCATACCAGGTGTGTCCAGCTCTGGTCCTGGAGGCCATAGTTTGGCCTGGTTCAGCTCACCTGTTCATTGGCAATTGTAGTGAGAGTGTTTGAGGACCATTTTGGGCTCCCCAGGCTTATACCCCAATAGAACTGCCCTTTGCATCTGTTTGGTGACCGTACAAGGTGATGAATTTGCCAGTGCTCCTTGTGCCCCTCCATGCCCACCTTGTGAGAAACCATTCTTCTCCATGTCTCCATGCAACCTCCAGTGGACTCAAACTCGGCCTCTTCTCCATATCATACAAAACACATCTCATATATGTTACATATCATACATGGAATGAGTCTTAATTTCTCCCTCGGTTCACTGCGATCTCTTAGGAGGAGCTCTCTGGAGACTCCGCTGTCTTCGAGGGCGTTTCCTCTGAGGGGCTCTCGCTGGAGATGCCGGTGTCTCCATTCTCACCACCGTCAGCCATCAGATGCTTCTCCACGGCTGCAGGATAAGAGCAAATCGACAAAATCAGATTTGTATATTTATATATTTTACCTATACAAAAAAAATCACAATGAAATTACAGTAATGTGGCAGCAGATGTGCTGAATCTGTTGTGATACATTTAGATTAGATTAGACTCTTGCTCACTGTAAAAGATATACAATGAAACTGAGATACACTTCAAAGGGTTGGACTTCAATGCACTCAGTAGAATAATAACTATGTTTAAAAATAAAAACTAATGGCTAATACACAAATGTTTCTGTTGTCATAAACCAACACGTGTACATACATCCTCTTACTTAGCCTACAACAGCCCATCCCCTTCACATGGAAATTCTAAGCTCTGTGATTGGTTGGAGGCTCATTTGCATATTGCAGCCTTCTGTGATAGTGGTAACGATGTATAGATGAAACATTGTGCCGACCCACTTGAAGCCCCATTAATCATGCATTCATTAAGCTAGAAATGTCTTTCATTTTGACCATAAAAACAGACAAAATTATTACATTACATATATAATTATCACTAGTAATAATTAATTTAAGCAATAATATTTAGATTGGTCAGGCCTCTAATCGCGTGTGTAGTGTTGAACTGCACCACAGCCGTTGTTTTACAGTGAACACTTGCCTTGCAGTGTGGCGAGCTCTGCAGGACCATTTCCATGGCTGGAGGCTGAAGCTTCCTCCAGCTCGTCCAGGTAAAGGCGGTAACGGTGTCCGCTGTCATCCTCATACTCCACGTTTTCATCATCCGAGTCCACCTCTGGGGCCACATACACCACTTCAAACTCTATCTCCCCTCTCTGCCGAGCAAAAACAAGCCTGGGGTGAGTACATGACCATGTGAGCGCATTCACCAATATAAAAAATCTAATTACAGTCTGTGGTAGCAGATGTGCTGAATCTGTTGTGATACATTTAGACTAGATTCTCTCTCATTGTAAAAGATATACAATGAAACTAAGATACACTTCAAAGGGTTGGACTTCAATGCACATAGTAGAATAATAACTCCGTTTACATATATTAAATAAATAGAATTGCTGGATAAAAACTAATGGCTAAAATAAAAAGAACAATATCTACACAAAAAGCAGGGATAAGTCATTTATATCAGGAATATACGAGGGACAGATGTGGATTTTATACGACTATAAGCCAGTCACAGGTAATATATGGAAAGTATTCAAACCCCCTTAAATTTTTTCACTCTATATTGCAGAATTGCCTAAAATTCAGTTTGGACCGTCATTGTGGGGACAAAAATGTAATGAATTAAAATGATTGTAGTATCAAACCGCAACATACAGTGGGTACGGAAAGTATTCAGACCCCCTGAATCATTTAAAAATCATTCAAATTCATTTTTTCCTCATTAATGTACACACAGCAACACAGAATTGTTGACATTTTTGCAGATTTATTAAAAAAGAAAAACTGAAATATCACATGGTATTAAGTATTCAGACCTTTTGCTGTGACTTTCATATATTTAACTCAGGTGCTGCTCATTTCTTCTGATCATCCTTGAGATGGTTCTACATCTTCATTTGAGCTGTGTTTGATTAGACTGATTGGACTTGATTAGGAAAGCCACACACCTGTCTATATAACCCTACAGCTCACAGTGCATGTCAGAGCAAATGAGAATCATGAGGTCAAAGAAACTGCCTGAAGAGCTCAGAGACAGAATTGTGGCAAGGCACAGATCTGTCCAAGGTTACAAAAAAAACCTGCAGCACTTAAGGTTCCTAAGTGCTGCAGTAAGTTGTAGTAAGTTGTAGTAAGTCAACCATCACTGCAGCCTCCACCAGTCAGGCCTTTATGGCAGAGTGGCCCGACGGAAGCCTCTCCTCAAGACACAAAAACCGTATGGTCTGTATGTTGCAGTCTGATAGTACAATCATTTCAATTCATTACCTTTCTTCCCCAAAATCAGACAGTCAAAAAAGAATTTTAGACAATTTTGTACTTTTATTTTTTAAGAAAAAAAAGGTGTTTCTGTACCTTGATTGGACTCGACCTGTGCTACAGAAGGCCTCAATGGACGACATGGATTGGTTTTAGATTTGATTTGCATTGTCAGCAATCAATTAAATTGACCACAAGTTGAGTCCAATCAAGGTGTAGAAACATCTCAGCAGTGATTAAGAGAAATGGGAGGATTAAGAGAGAGATTAATGAGAATTTAAAAAAAATGATTGTAGCATGAGACTGCCACATAACATTGCACTTTCAAAATTGTATTGTGTAAGTGGTATTTTAAAATATACATTACAAACCAACAAAATGACCTTTGTGCTAATGTTTCTGGTCTGAAGCTATAGTAGTACTGTATTTAAGTACCCTTAAATGAAAATACTAAAATAAATAATTTTTAAAATAAACTCTTGCCCTTGGAATTAGAGGGTTGCAGGTTAAAGTCCCCAGCTCAGGCAGCTCTGAGGAAATGTCCCGCTCTGCTACACTGCTCCCCTGCTGTCGATGGATTAATGGTCACATTTTGTGTGTGACTGAGTGTGTTCACAATGCCAAAATGTCATTTCACCTGTAGTAGGTCATCTCTCTACAACCTTTCTGTTGACTGTTGATGTAGTTTTACTGCTGTGCAAGGATCTTGTTAGGAGCACATTACAAACATCAGAGTTAGAGAATTTTATTTACTTTTACATTTTTAATTGATCTTTTCAAATGTACTGTACTTTCTAATAGTGCCTTTATTTATCGTTCAAGCACAGAAGCTTTTTTTTGTTTGTTCCTTTGTTTTTTTGGTTTAAATTTAATTTAATTCCAGATCACCCTGTCCTAACACAACCTCCTGATTTTTATAACTGAACCTACAAAAATCACATATATGTTATTTTGGATGAATGTTAGTTATTTTTTTATTAGTTAGTTTGTATCCCTGCATTTACAGTAACTACTAGTTTAATAAGTAAATAAATAAATACTATAAACAGATCAACACAAGAATTTAAAACTATCAAATTTATCCTCAAGAGTCCAATTTCTTATTTTTTAGGTCAAGACTAACATCCTCAAAACCGTATTCAGCTCCTCATGAAGGTGGAGCTGCCTTTGGGCAGTAAGCAGTGGGCAGCGAACTAACTACAGGTGTAAAAATGACTTTAACGAGAAGGTGGCTGCGGTTTGAGCAGGTCCGACGATGAAGATTTGGGTGACTACTGACTGTAGTAGCACTTGTTCTAATCTATAAAAAGTATGGACTCCAGGCACGTCTTGGTTGATCAAGTACATTGGGTAACTTTGCTTTATTGCCAAACTTTTACTTTATCACACCTGTTAATGTACTTGAACTCAAATTTTCTATTGGTCCATTCGTCAATCATTTAACAAGAAATTACAGCTGCTGCCTCCTTTTATCTAGAACAAGTGCACTGAGAGAACCTGTTGGGAGAGGATGGTGACTGCTTCCTTGTGTTTGGCATCTCTTAGGTTAATGTTGTTGACTGCCAAGATGGCGTCTCCCACGTGCAGTCCCCCACAGCGCTCGGCAGGCTGGGCAGGGTGTATTTCCGAAATCAGGATGGGAACGCCGTGCTCTTTACCTCCCTGAGACAAGACAAATATCATTTTAGAATCAAAAGCTTTCAAACACAACAACAAAAAACACTATCAAATCACGCCCCCTTTCGAGGGGAGACTTAGATTTTAACCCACAACTCGTCCGGAGCTGGGATCGAGCAACCATGTGGATCATCTGGGAACCCTGGGGAACATTTCAACAGCCAATTCTGTTGGAATGTTTGGAAACGAAGCTTTTTCTGTGCGATGACTTCTCCTTCAATGTCACATTACACTTCGACACCTGGGAAAATTATATTTGAATTCTTTTTTCAGCCAATGAGCTAAACTCAGAAATCAGAAGAGGGAAAAACTAATCTCTGCAGAGCTGTGTGCCAGACGTAACCCAGTAACCCAGATGCTCCAGATCCAAGCGCAAACCCGAGGACATGAGGTGAGACACCAAGATATTTTTCAGTACACAATAAAGATTGCATTTGGGTTCGGGGCAGCCCATTGGTTCCTGCTCAAACAGGGGTACTGCAATAAGTCCCTCTACAAAGGAGGGAGTAGGAGGGAACAAACTGGGTTCCTCTGTAAACCTGATTGGAGATCAACGAGAACGATACATATGAAAAGTCAATGTGGGCCTGACTGTATTAACACTTTTGAAACATTGACTTAATGTATTATCTTTTAATTTAATTTGTATTTCGAATTCGCTATGCGTGTTCTCTTCAAAAGGATTGTGTTAATCTATTTATATTATCTGTTATTGTAGTCTTACTTTTCTTTATGTTCTATGTATCTCTGTAAAGTACATTAAACAACCTCTGTATGATAAATGTGCTGTAAAAAAAACTTGCCCTGTCTCGCCTAGCAATAGGACTTTAGAAATATTAGAAATATTTAGAAATGACTTGTGTTGGCTCAAGTTTTATACTAATGGGATTTACAGAAAGCTTTATTTTTTATAAATTTAGGCTCTTTTTGGCTTTTCCATTCAGGATTGTGTAAAGAAGTGGTAAGAAGGAAAATTGTGGACTCACTGTGATAGAGATTCCAAGGCCCTCATGATCCTCTTTAGACAAAACCACTTTTCGTATTGGGCCAACGCCCTGAGTCTTTTTCAGACAGTCCGGGTCCTGATGGAGGAAGAGGAAGGAGTCAGTATTCGGTAATATCTGCCGTTATACCGACTACACAGAAATCGCAGAGAGGTCGTCTGTTATATCAGATGTCTAAGTATGTAACTTTGCTGGTATTTTGGATGAAAGTCATAACAGAAAACCCTGAGATCACCACAACAGCACTGAAAACTTATTCTGAAAGGAACATTTACATGTTACCATAGCGACCAGAGCGCATTAGCAGCAGAGAGGAGGACGGTACTCTGATCATTGTTGGCGAATTTCAGGAGGACCCCCCACCCCCCACCCCCCCAACACTTTAAAATTGAAGTGATAAAACCTTTATCCTTTGGTACCTTTACCAATTATTTAAATAGTATGAGCTTTCATTTTTATCATACATTAATTAAATGTTCAGCTTTAATTGGTGAAATTCAATCATAAGAAAATAATAAAGGAAAAATAAATGAAATAGGGAGAGAGGCCTGTAATTTATTATAGCATAAACGCAACTATGAGACAAAATGAGAGAAAAAATCCAGAAAATCACATTGTCTGATTTTTAAAGAATTCATTTGCAAAGACAAATAAATAATATATACAGGGCTGAAAAACATTTCACTACATGTTGTACTTGTAGAACTGCATGTAAAAAATAAAAACACTTGAACTTGAACATTAATAATCATTTTATTGGTTTTTCATATTTCAAATCTATTAGGCAGCTGGCATGTCATATCCTGAGGATTTGGGAAAGAGGCACAGTGGGTAATGTAACGTGTCACTCACCAGCAAAGAGAATAAAGTCTGGACTGTCAAGCAAAGTGGCACAACAGATTTGACTGGCAGATTATTATTGAAAGTCAATGTGCTATTTGTTAGGAAAAACAAAAAACCTTGCCAGACATGTAGCATCTGGCGGGAATTCGGAATTTCAGAACCTGAGTTTAGTATGTAAATGGCCTTTATGGTTTACCAGTTACTCATATTTGGAATAAGTGTAGGATTAGACCGACTGCTATTGAAAAATTACAAATGAAAATCCTTAAATCCAAGTGTATTCAGGTCATATATGCCATTTTAGATTCACAGTTTCTTACATGTCCAGCTGGAGACGGAAGCGGTTTCTTTGGATCATTGCGCCCTCTGCAGGCTCGGATGACTGTCTTGTGACGATGAAGATGGATCTCAGCCTCAAGCTGGTTCCACAGTTTATCATGAGCAGGTCCTTTCATGTCCCGGCCTAACAGCTGAATCTGCTGAACCCTGCAGAACACAGTTGCCAGCTCAGTACTCAGCACAACCTGGTACTGAAGGATGGGAAGCAAATCTCAGTACTAAACAGTCCCCGGAGCTAAATGTGGATAAGCCGACGTTAACTGATTTTGGTTCTGGAGAAATAAATAAATCAGATTTACACTTTAAATACATTGTAAGACAAATAAAAGCAAATGCACACAATTACATGATCCTGAAATTAATATCTGTTAATAGACACAAAGATACATGACAGTACAGCACTGCCTACCTTGCAGATACACAGCTTTTTATTTTATGTGGCATTGTAAAAGCCTTACTCAAATTCACTAAGAAATCTTTAGAAAGAACTTAAACAAAGCGATTGTGTTTGATCAATTGAGTATTTTGAGACTGTAGAGAAAATGTTTTCATTTCTTAATTAATAAGTATATATTTAATTTTTGTACATTTGCATATTATATATATATATATATATCAGAATCAGAATCAGAAATACTTTATTATCCTGAGGGAAATTAGTAAATTAGTATATATAATTTATTTATTTATTTAATTTATTTTAACAATCCTAATTTCTTAAACAAAGCAATCATGAATTATGTTTTTAATTAAAAAATTCTTCAAAAAGTACTGATAAGAATACCATTAAAGTACCAGGTACCAGTGTAAAAATGCCATTAAAATCTTTTTCCCATCCCCTACTGGTATCCAGTTTCTGGAAACTACTCAAAAGTCATATGTGCAAAAGAATGTGTGTTTCTTTTACCTCCCAGCAAGCTCCTTGTCCAGGTACTTGGCTGCCAGTCTGGCTCCGTACACCTCCGCCTGCAGTACTGCGATGTGCCTGCGGAGGGCCTCGTTCTCTTTTTTCAGCAACCTCACCTCAGCTTCCAGCTTCACCTCCTTCACCTTCTCTTTCTTACTAGCCTCCAGTTCCTTCTCCTGTTGTATGCAAGAGCATACACACACACACACACACACACACACAGAACAAAAGCTGTCAAAGAATGGAAAGTTGAGAAGCTCTGTAGCTGTGGAGCTGCCCTGCTGTATTCACACACACACACACACACAAACACACACACACACACACACACACACACAAACACAAACAAACAAAAA
>JBBIGC010000152.1:369335-383007 GCA_037576955.1 Lepidarchus adonis
TCTCTCTCTCTCTCTCTCTCTCTCTCTCTCTCTCTCTCTCTCTCTCTCTCTCTCTCTCTCTCTGTGTGTGTGTGTGTCACTCAGTCAGGAGCAGCTGTGTGTTACAGAGACCTGTGCATGTGGAGTAATGGGGATTGCAGGCGTGTCACTAGTGCTGAGCTGTGGCAAAGGCCCTGATTAGAAGGTGTTCGGCAGAGAACGGGGCTCCTGCCTTTACTGAGCTCTTCTGTTCCTGTGTGTGTGTGTGTGTGTGTGTGTGTGTGTGTGTAACAGAGCAAGAGGGTGGCTCAAGTACTCGACAATCTAATTTGTGTGAGCGAGTGAGATGGAGAAAGAGAGAGAGAGAGAGAAAGAAGAAGTCAGAGAGTGCTCCAGTTGGAATGTTTGTGTGTGTGTGTGTGTGAGAGGCTGACAGCTGGTGGTCCTGAATCAGATAGCTGCTCTTGCTTGCTCTCTTTGCCATCTGCTGGTCCTTTTCATCCCGGCCACTCGCCTTTATCTCCACAACAATGTCCGCGGTGTGGAATTTGCACCGCCCGACTCCAGTTACCCGCCGGGTTCTCCAGAGGGCGGAGAGGAGCTCAGATCTGCTCTAGAGTTGACTGTGAGCCCTGTGGAGAACGTGTGCTTCCATAGACGAACAGAATCATGGAGGGAGGCTGAGTGGACGAGGCTGTTCTCCTTCAGGTGTTCTTCCCAACCTGCTTACAGTCACACACACATCATCCTGCAGGAAGGAGAAACTTTCTAGATGAAATAAGAAAACCCTTTTACTCACCTGAGGCAGTGAACACATCCCCAGGGAGCAGTAGGGGCTTAGGGGCCTTGTTCAAGGGCACTTCAGCCTGCTGCTGGTTCTGGGATTCAAACCCATGACCCTTTACAGTATTGCTGGTAGGAACCAGGAGTCGTTGTATTTATTTCCTTTTAAATCTGAATACAGCAATTTTATTTTACTCTCTAGAATGACACATGAATCTACACAGTTTTATGTAAAGATGATTTATGGGCAGGCGAAACAAATTAATGACCATCACACACTTAACCAGAGCTCCTCACGTGTGGACCCTGATTCCAGATTCCACTCCTGGATTATGAAATCACCAAAAGTCATATCTACTGGTGATTCTGCATTCAGGGTCCAGATGTGAGGACCAGCAGTTAAGGATGGTACACAATTCTCTGTATTCAATAAAACAAATTATTATGTTTGAAAATCATCTGGCTTTCATTTTGTCCTAGAAACTGGATTTTGGCTTTTTCAGATTTTTCTTACCACACAATAAAAACTGGTGGCATGGAAGTGCAGTGGCTGCTCTGTCACGTCATAAAAGGGATGGGTTATACAAATTTATATATATAACAATATAACAATATCTCATGGTACTGTTGCAGTAATTATATTAATTACAACATAAAAATAAATAATTTATCTGTGCAAACACAACTTAAATCCAGAACAGTGGAACTTAATCCTGACCATCACATGCTAAACCATCTCTTCACACCTGGACCCTGAATCCAAATTCCACTCCTGGATTTTGTAGTCAATTGATTGATTGTTCACCTTAAATACTTTCATCTGTACAAAATCCAGAACATGATTACAATTTGGGCCCTATTTCAGGTCTGTGTGCTTTATGTAGGTTGTGCTTTATGATCTAAAGAAATGAATTAGCAGTGCAATGGCAGTTTCCCAGTTCGCATTTCTGGTCTTGGAATTCCCTTTGTGCTTCACACCTGATCCAACTAACATCCAATCATTCCTGCCTTGACCTAATGTATACAAGGGTATATATGTACATGGACTGGACCTGAGGACCAGGACTGGGAACAATTCACTTAGTGGTGACTGGATCCATTTATCCTTTTTTTTTTACCAAAGGGGCAAAGAGAATTGGCCAGAGACTAATGGAGGAACCTGCACGGCCCAGGAGGACTACCATACTCTTGAAGATTCAGTCCAGGTGTAAATCATAAGCACTGATTGCCCCTCACCGAAGCTGGCTATTGCTCTCTCCTGGCCAATTGCAGCAAGGCCCAGGGGAGGTGTTCCTCCCTGTCAGTGGACGAGGGGAAGTAGCTCCTCAGTAGGGTCCTCGGGTTATGTCAGAGATCCATTCCTCTGAACACGATGGAAACTCGATTTTGATTGTAAATACTCATTCACATAAGCACCTACGTAACTCACATGGAGCACATACAGTAATGAAGTAAAAATTTCATGACCTTTATTCCTGTGGTAAATACATAAAAACGTAAATAGAAATAAACACATGGAGCACATACACAGTGGTAATGAAGTGAAACGGTTCGTTAGCAGGAAGGAGAGTGACCAGGAGCAGGATGGAGATCACTGGAGGTGTGGAGAATGGCCTGATGGGTGTTGTGGTTTTTGACAGAGTGGAGTGAGACTGTTGAACGAGACCCGATGAGAATTGAAGTCTGTAGGCAGCGGTGAGTATGACTCAGGCGTAATGGAGTTAGGTGGTGAAGAGACGAATCAATCTGAGGGGAGACTTGAAGAGAGGCGAGGTTGAGAGGCGAGACAGAGAGCAGGCCAAAAAATGAAGCAGAACCAGGAAGTAAACATACAAGACGCTGTTCGGTGATGAAAAGATTGGAAACAGGCCACGTGTTGCCGTGTGTATTCGTCCGCACTGCTTGACAACTAGTTCCTGCGCGAACCTTGGTTTTACATGGCAAATGCAGTAAAAAAAGAAGGGGAACCAGCGACGTAACCACAAATCTCTTATGTCGAGTGCATTGTACCCCCATTACTAACGTTTCTAAAGGAGTCGTGCTAAGTAGGTATGTGTGGGTAAATGTTTGTTAATGATATTATGGCGCTGAAATGTCTCTCGGAATGGCTGCTATATGCATTCAGTGGAGGAGCAGACACATTACCTCTGCTTCACCCTGTCAGTGGCCAGGTGACATTTATTTAGCTCCACTTAAGCCAATACATGCAAGAATGACTTGGCTTCTGTAATTTAGTGTGAATAGAGTGGTGAAAAGCCTGCTTATGAGCACATAATTACATAGTAGCAGTAATTGTGAGCTGTGTAGAGAGTTGCACAATGAAGCACTTAGAAGAAGAAACCCATTTAACACTGAATTGAGGAATAATTTTTACTGCTGCCAACAGCAGGTCTATATCCTATATATGCCCACTGACAAGAAGTTATCCTTGCCACCCGAGTGCAGGGACAAGCAATAAAGTAAGAACACACTCATGCTCTATCCGGGCTTTGAACTCACATAGCTCCATACATAGACTAGAGGAGTTACCACTAAGCCATTGGCCCTACACTGGAAAAGAGGTGGAAACAAATATACGGTGACCAACCCCTCACTCACTGGAGAAGGCGTAATTTTCTGATGAGGTGGTAAACGTCACAGGCCAAGCTCTTTAGAGTTATACTAAAGATCACAAGGGCTGAAGCCTGAGTTTGGGCGTGTTCGTGAAGGTATGCGGTATAATGGTCCTATGCCAGAATAGAGGTAGAAACAGTGGTGGCCTACCCCATACTCCCTGGCACACCATGCCTTTTATTATGAAGGCTTGATGTTATGGTGAGGTCGTAAATACCATTGGCCATGCTCTAGCCATTGGAAGAAATGGGCAGCTCTCTAGTTAGCGGTCTAGGACCTTCAGCAATGCATGAAGATGCCCCTTTGTGATTCGGAGTGCTTTTGCTCTCAAGAGCATGCCTCCACTTGAATGAGGCAGGTGTCTTTCTTTATACAAGCTCCCGAGAACCATGCAGGTTCTCCTGTTTCCTCCCACAGTCCAAAGGCTTGTGGTTCAGGGTAGCTGGCTACTCTACATTACCCAATGTTTGTCTGTCTCTGTGTTGTCCTGAGATGTCCTGTCCAGGGTGAACCCTGCCTTGGGCACTTTCCTTCGCCAACCTGAACTGGATAAGCGGTTTAAAAAATGAATTTATATATATATATATACACCCACAATCATTCAAATATTTTTACTTCAGATGTTAGAAATGGTGACAGTTGTTTGTTCCTATCAAGACATTTCAGCAGGACTTCAGAAAAATGAAGTTCAGACTGTGCTTTTGGCATCGCTTTGTAGACAGGGATGCTCCGAGGCTTGGGGATCTGTGACAGGTGGTGTCAAAAGCTCCTCTCCTTAGATGATCTGAGGTGGAACGGTTGGGTTTATAGCTTTAGACTGCGCAGTGCAGCAGACGGCAATAACCGCATGCAGGGTTAGTGAACGTCTGAGTGAAAAGGTCTCGTCCTCTAAATCCATTACTTTCATCTTTTCCACGGCTGCCTCCTGGGTAAAATAGGACTGATGGAAACAAGGCAATTATGGGATACAGTCGAAAATGGAGGTGCTGTTTTGTTCAATGGCGCTCTTTTGTTTCAATTACAGACTTGGCTGAGTTTTCTGCTCCGCTCATAATAAGACGTATGGCTGGTCTATTGTGCAATGATGGAACAGAACAATCTCCGTAATTGTAGCCACACGGGTAGTAATCAATAAAACTCCAGTAAGGGACTAAATTCTCTTCCAGTGCTGCACAGATAAATGAGGAGAGAGATTCACATCTATTGTGTTTAAAGTGCTTTTTTTTTTATCCGCAGTCTTCTATGAGTATGGTTTTGTTCCCAGTGCTTTTACCATGTTGACTGTAATTTTCCAGGTTTCATTTATGTGAATAGTTGGAACGGCAAAATTATTTTCCATTTATACTATAAGATAAAATAAGTAGTATTGCATTTTATAGACCACACTAAATTAAAGAACTAAGCTGTATTGGTTAAATTGTATTAGATACATTATGTAATCAGTCCAGGCTAAAAAACTCCTCCATAAAGCTTTGCTGCTGCTGTTTACGGAATCAAGTGTTTTTTAGATGCGGATCAAACGCCAACCGTGTTTCTGCTATGGAACAAACCAGTTTGGTTTCAGTTTCTGCCATGTCTTTTTTGTGCTTACATGCCATTCATTTTATGTTTTGGAGGATGGATTATGCCCCATGATTTTTCACACGTGAAGATGAATGATGAACCTTAAACCCCACAGGTTGCAGAAACAGTCTGGACTCATTACAGCCCCCACAGGTCAACACACAACATTACAGTCTGGACTGACTCATTACTGCCCCCACAGGTCAACACACAACATTACAGTCTGGACTGACTCATTACTGCCTCCTTTTCAAATATCCTTTTCTCAGGTGAGTTTTACACAGTTCTGCTTATAGAGGGATTTCAGACCTCATACTCTTTTAGACACTGTAATTTTACAAAACTGACATGTGTTGGTCCAACCAAGCGGAAATACAGTAATAGGTCAGAGGTCTACTGAGAACTAGAAGCTGGCATGTTTCATTTATGTCTGAGACTGACTGGCTGGTGCACAACAATGACTTAATAGCCCCAATACCTGCTTCTGTTCACAGGACTGATGTTCTAACGCTTCCTCTGCAGTTTGACTGGCTGTTTATTTGTTCACTCTAATTAGAAATTCAATCTGGTCGGAAGGACTCACACTGTTTGACTCAGCAGGGGCTGAGCTACAATTAAGTCGGTACTTCGTAAGTCCTTAATGAGCATCACAGTTTTGTTTATGGCTTATTGTGCATTTGGCTCGAAGAGCTTCATAGAACATTTATAAGCAGTTGAATCTGCCTGCCTTAATTGGCTTTGATTTAGTGGGGTACTTAGTTTTTTCTCTGATGTACTGAAATGTTGTCTGTCTTGACTGTTTGCTATAACGGTGCTTCATATTCCCAATTTTGTGCTTTTCCTGGTCATTTTCAAGCTGAGTCTGGTGTGTTAGCACACAGAAAACACAGGGACATCTGGGATGGAGATCTGGGATGGAGAATCACTGCAGCGGCTGATGAAGCAGGTTTAGCAAAAGGAAGACTAGCAGTCATTCGATTTTAGGCTCATTACACATCTAGCTGACTGTCCGACACCTCCAGGCCATGGCTGAGCAATGGGGAACGGCGCCCCCCGTTATTCACGTACTGAGCACTGGCAGCTGTAATAAGCTCAGAGACTATTTTTAAATTAGTATCACTTCAGTATTTTATGCCGCATCCTAAGCTCCATCTGTGTTTTGAGACATGCACTGATTGATCTACTTTCAGTTGTCCTTGGAACTTTGTAAATCCTTTGAATTTTAGAGGGTTTTTTTTTATGAATGTGCCCTAAAACTAAAACTGATTTTCAAACAAGTGCCTAAAAGTAGATGAACAGTTAAACAAATGAAACAAAAATTACCATATTTGGTCATGTAGTTATTGAAAAAAAGATCCAATAATATATATGTGTGGCAAAAGAAAATAAACCTGTGCTTTCAGTATGTGGTGATCTCCTTGTGTAGCTAAAACTGCAACTAAACATCAGTCACGCACATCGACTTTTAGCCCATTCCTCCAGACAGAACAGCTTAAAGTTTTGGATTTTAGTGAACTTCTTTTAGGTCTTTTCACAGCATTTCAGTTGAATTATCATTATATAGTTGAATAATTATATGACATATTATCAGGACTTTGACTTGGCCATTCCAGAACATTCTCTTTCTTATTCTTTAACCTTTCTGTTTTAGAACCACTTGTGTGTTAAGGATTGTCTTGCTGCATGTCCCACTGTCCTTTGAGATTCAGTTCATGGACAGATGAACTCTGTCAGAATTCTCTGGTTTAGTTCAGAATTCAATGTCCAATCAATGATGGCAAGTCATTAAGGCCCATATGCAACAAAACAGAACACTCCCACCACCATGTTTCACAGATTGGGTGGGGTTCTTATGCTGGAATGCAGTGTTTTTTTTGTCCAAATATAATGCTTCTAATTTAAGCCACCATGTCTTCATCTGTCCACAAAACTTTTTTCCAGTAACCTTATCTATAGTAAACTGTAAATGGGCAGATATGTGTTTTTGGAGAGCAGTTTCTTTTTCCTTTCAGCCCTGTCATTTACATGTGTATTGTTAAGTGTATTCTTTTGGGATGAACTCATAAACATTAACATTAACCAATGTCAAGTCAAATTAATTTATAAAATAATTTATATAGCACTTTTTACAAATGATGTTGTCACAAAACAGCTTTACAGAGTCCGAGCCAGTCAAAGGAGGAAGAAGCGAGGTAAAACTCCATGCAGGTAGAAACCTTGGGAGCAACAAAAGCTCAGAAGGGGAACCCATCCTCCTCTGGTCAACACCAGATAGTAATATAAACAAAGAATATAAATAGATAAGTGAGTGGATTCCAGTGTATCAGAATTAGTCTGTATCGGCAGAATGGTACAGGATCACTGATATCTCAACAGATTAGTGAGAGAGATTGATATGGATGCTCATTGTTGCAGGCGATTAAGAATGATGAACATTGTGGTCTGAGTGCAGGAGCCCTGGCAAGACTCTCTATGACAGCACAGCTAAAGGGGAGAGCCAGGAGGTAGCACAGTCTGGGGGGGGGCGACAGCATCCAAACATCCCAGTTTCCCAGAAAACTATATTCCTGAGGACCCTCTTATTTATGGACCTAATAGTACATGCAGAGAGTTAAACGTTACAATATTCTAATCTAGAGGTAACAAAAGCATGAGCTAGTTTGTCTGAATCATGTGATGACATAATATTCCTTATTTCGGCAATGAAAGAAGGCAGTCAGTGTATGTTATCTACATGGGATTCAAAAGAAAGACTGAGATCAATAATCGCACCAATGACTTTCACTGCTGAAAAGAAGATACAGGCCTTTAAGTGGTTAGAAGTTACCCTTTTACACGCCTCGCAGTTGGAGTTATCTTTGATGGTCAGCCACTTCTGGGTAGTGTAACTATGGTCCTAAATTTCCTCAATTTATAAACAGTTGTTTTAGAGACAGTCTTGTAATTTTGTCCAGCTTCATAGGAATTGACAACTTTTTTCAGACGCTCCTTTTTTTGGATCGGACAATGTTTTTGTTCGCATTCGTATAAAAATACAGAACATTTTAAAAGGTTCTTAAACTTTCAAGTAACATTTTAAATTCCTCTTGTCTCTTAGCCTAGCAGCAACTGTTAACAGTTGGGACTTTCTTTTCTCTGAACTTCAGATTGTGGGCAGCACTTGATGAGTCAGGAAGTACCTGAAATTGTATTGATGCAACAATCCCTGCAGCTTCCCTTTGATTCTGGGGCTCGTGTTATACAGAGCAGACAAAGCCATCTTTCAACGAATCCAGCGAATAATAATACAAAATGCAAAATATATGCTATGTCACTGCAAAGCCAATCACCTATTTGCGGCTGGATTCTTTCCCTTGGAAAATGATTAATCAAGGTGAAGCCGGGAATGACATACCAATATGTCAGTTTGGTGGTGAATGAAGGACAACCTGGATTCAATTTGTCTCTGCGTATGCCACAGGGACACGGCCACATCATCTTTGATATGAGCGATGGTGGATCTCAAAGAGAAATCATGTATTTCATTACCGTTTCTTCCTAAATATTTATCCACTGGAATACATCACAGTAAAGTGCCACAATGCCTTAAAAAAGGGAGATTTTGATGTATGTTTGCAGAGTTGCTGGCTGTCATCCCTGGATTATCATGAGGCTTGAATGAAAGAGCCGCCGTAGCTATAAAAGTGCTCTGGATCGTGTGGATCCCCGCTGACAGGTGGCTTTTATCATCGCAACTCAAGCAATAAAAAAAGCTGGGGAAGATGGTCATGCACCGCTTCAGCCTAAAGTGTAAGTGTGGCCTTACATATGCCGCCATATTGCCTTGCGTTCAGCCATTCTGGGGTGGGATTAGTCTCATTTTAATGCAGTATGAATTTTCCGCGTTTGTAGTATGTAATTATCGCGGATTTTAATCCAGTATGAATCTTTAGTGTAGTTTTAGTCTTATGGTAAACAAGGCTCTAGACGAGGGCTGTCCAGCTTCAGGCCTGAGAGGCTGGTGTCCAGCACATGTACCGTGCTCAGACACACCTGGTTCAGCTCACCGGTTAATAGTTGGGTATAGTAAGTATTTGAGGAGAGGAGCTACCCAACTGTGCTGGACACCAGCCCTCCAGTGACCCAACTCTAAAGGTTCTGAAGCAGTGAAAGACCTTAAATGTCCTTTTTTCCTTAAAAGGAAAAAATCCTTTACATCTGATGGAAGCCCTTAGCTTACCTTCCAGCTTTGCTACGACAATGGAAGTGAACAACTGAAGGTTCATGCGGACAATTCCCATAGGTGTTGCTCCCAACTTCTGCTAATGATCTACTAACCCATCTGTGTGAAGAAAGGTGGAGCTTTTTTTAATGGTGTGAAGAATGAATGTGAAAGTAACTTTAATAAAGTGCAAAAAAAAATGCAATTCAGAGCCTAAGGTGGGTGAATGTCTCCCTCTGGTGGACTGACAGGACCCAGTCATAAGTTGAAGACCTCCTGTATTTGTTTTATCATTGTTGAGCAGGGGGTGGGTAAGGCCCGGGCAAGCAGCGGTAGCCCAATGGTTAAAAAAGTGGGATTGTGACTGAAGGGTCGTAGTTTCTTGGAACCAGGCAGAAGGTTTTAAAGGAATATGGGGCTGCCGGTGTTGAGACATTTTGAAGGATCGTTCTAATTTATATTATAAAATTATATATATTATTATTTCTATTATATTTTGGCTTTTAGTAGCTACAAAGTAGTACACACCTGAATGACCTGCTATTCTGGAGGTGCCATTATGATAAGGCCTTCAGATCCTTACGCTCCTGCTTCCAGCCATCAACAAGTGGCCTGTTCACCACATAGGGGCAATAGGGACATATTTTATACATCATTATATAAATAACATACGCAGAGAAATGAGATGCGTAGCTGGGTGTTATAGTCTGCATAAACGACCACGTACAGTAATATAATAAAATGTTAATGATGTTAATCATTAATAAAATAGTGCCTTGTGTAGAAATGGCTGTTTATCCCAGGGGCATTATGTTGGACGTTCATGGAGGAAACACTAGATATTGTCGAGGACAAACAATTCTACCCCCTCACATTATTGGGTCTTTCTCCCTTTTTCAAAGTTCCCCAGCCATGTTTGTTTATTACTCACGTTGAAATTTTTTGCTTGTAGCTTCATTTATAGCGGGATAGAGAATCAAAAATTATTTTCTCTGGAGTTTAATGGCGCTTGCAACTGAGTTGCCTCACTGCCACCTAGGGGCCATCCTAGACTGAGGTCTTCAATTTTTTTTTACTTAATGTTCCACATACTGGTCCCAGGCCATAATTTCCATAAGGGCCATGATATATCGTATTGTATATGATATACCAACACTATTCTTACTTATTCTACACTTGATAATAATTTGTCATATAATCAATATATCAGGAGGCACAGCAGTGCAGTGATTAGCACTGTCACCTCACACCCGGAGGGTCCTGGATTCGATCCCTGTGTTTGCATGGGTTTCCCCCGGGTTCTACGGTTTCCTCCCACTCTCCAATGGTTTAGGTAGACTGGCACCTCTATATTGCTCAAAGGTGTGTGTCTGTGTGAATGGCTGTCTGTCTCTGTTTGCCTCCTGTCCAGGGTGAACCCTGCCAAGTGTTGGGATAGGCACCAGCTTCCCCATGACACAAGTGGATAAGTAGTTTCAACAAAGAACAAATAAATATATCAGTACTGACGATATCACCCTTTCACTGGCTCACACATTTACACTATTACATCATTATTTACACGTTTATAGAAGAAATGAATTTTTACTAAATTTTCCTGTTCTTCCAGGGAAATGCTGCCAGTATTGGTCTTTAATTTGGAAATAAAATTTCTCTTTTCTTCTGTATCTTCACATCTTGACCCTGAATTCATATCCCACTGCTGGATTCTGTAATCATCAGTAGAGTCGACTCCATTACTTCAACAACTACTTAATCAACAGCTCAGTAACTACTGGTGATCACAAAATCCAGGAGCGGGATCTGGATCCAGGATCTAAATGTGAAGAGTTCTGGTTTAGTATGTGATGGTCGGAATTAAGTTTCACTGTTCTGGCTCAAGGGTTGTGTTTGCACAAAAAAGGGTTGTGTTGGTGCCAAAAAGAGAACCCTGAATGGATAATTTTTTTTATCTGAATTTATATCATTAACTCAAAAATACCCTGAAATGCTGTGATGTAATTTGAGGCACATTGCATAGCCTTTCATCCAGCCAAACTTAATTCATTTCAGGTGGCAGGGAAGCTGGAGTCAATCCCAGCTGACTCTTGGCCTCGGTTCACACTGGACAGGAGGTCAACCAATCACAGAGACAGACAACAATTCATACTCACTCACACTTATGGGTAATGTAGAGTAGCCAGTCAACCTAAACCACTAAACCACAAGCATTTGGAGAGTGGGAGGAAACCAGAGAACCCAGAGCAAACCCACCCAAATACAGGGAGAACTTGTACACTCCACACAGAAAGACGTCTGGTCCAGGGACTGAACCCAGGACCTTCCTACTGTGGGACGACTGCGCTAAACACTGTATACAACCTCACATGAACATATGAAGCCACAATGCTTGAAGAGAGATGGAGAGCGATGAAAAACTTGGACTCAACCAGCAGCTAAAGCAGAGTGAGGGAAGAAAGACAACGAAGAGATATCCATCACCCCTCGCATGTTAATTAAGAGGGTAGAGGCGAATGTGCCACTCTCAGTGTCTCCACCACGTAGCTTTTGATAAATACGCCAATGGGATTTCAGTACCATTAAGCAACATGTACTGTATCATCTCTGTCGGATCTTCGGGAAAACGGAGGCTCTTCAGATGAAGAGAACATTGAGGTTCGTGAGTCGGAGATACAGTGGCAGTACTTATCTGTAGACGGCAGATCCTGTCTTCAGGGAAATATGCAGAGAGGAGTAGAATGTCACTGAGAGTGGTAAAGGTCCCTGTCTGAAGATGGCAGCCTGCCAGTATTCCAGCACTCATTTCCCCCAGCGGTGTCTCCATGACTGCCAAAAAGTGATGTAAGGCAAGGAGCATCCACACATAATCAAGGCATTGATGGGAGAGGCACTGTTTGAACCCTTCTCCGTGGCTCGTGTATTCAGAGCTGAAAGACTCGAGCTCAGGGGTTCCCCAGTTCTGGTCCTGGAGGTGTTTGAGGAGAGGAACCATCAATCTGTGCTGGACTGACTTTGGGCCACCCTGCGCTAGATCTGGAATGAGGGGACCCAAGAGCTTGGGCGATCATAAACATTGGAGCACACCCGCATTCAACCTCAGCACAGTGGAAAGTAGATCCTGAATACGGGAAGGATACAAGTGTGCTGGACCTATGCCGAAAAGATGCGGAAAACAGAAAGTGGACAGTAGACAACAACGGGGCCCTTACTGACCTTTCCCGTAATTCTCTTTGGTCTCCACAGGACGGCTTCTACCCTTTCCTCTATACTAGAAAGAAATACGACCTCCTAGGAATCATTAAAACACTGCAGAATCTGTCATCCTATACATCAGCGTGCACTAATTGATTGAACTGCGGCTCTAGTCAGTGGCGGTTCTAGACAAAATTTAGCAGAGGGCCAAGGTGGGGCCAGTGTTTTTTAGGTGGACACATATGAGGACAATAAAGACAACAGCAAAATTGTTTATTATTTGAATGACAAGCAATAAATCTATGAGACCAACTTTATTTGTACCCTCAGCTTTAAAAGAAAGTTTCTCTTTTAAAAGAAAGTTTTTTTGTCCAATTAGATTTCTGTTTTTTTCTGCTTTTTGGTTTCTTTGTATTTTTAAATTTATGCATCTATTTATTTGGTTATAAAGTGAGGCTTCTTTTGTAGCATTGTAGCCTCTTACAAAACGATCCATATCAAGGTTTTTTTTCATTTTAACGGGAGCAAATGATCTTGGTTACAAGGTTAGGATGGCACTTAAGGCACTAATGTGGTTAATTATAATAATAATAGAAATGACAACAACAAAAAAAATTATAATAATAATTATTATGATATAATATCACTTTCATAAAACAGCAAGTCTTGTGAAGTGTTCGAAGGTCTGCAGTAGTTTGTACCAAAAGTGATCCAAGGAAGGACAACTGGGGTCGTGGGCACCCAAGGCTTGCTGGTGCATGTGGGGAATGAAAACAGCACAATCAAAGCTGTTTCAACATCATGAGACATGAGACATCATGAGACATCATGCTCACTATTTGGCAGAGGATTTTACAAAAAAAATCTTTATTAATTTACATATTTACTTTTAGTTTTACATTTTATTTGCATATTTTTTATTTTATTTTATTGTTATTTTTCTTTAAAATAAAAATTTAGTATAGTTTCTGTGCAGCACTGCTCTACATCAGTGGTTCCCAACGACCGGGCCGTAGAGCATTTTGAAACGGGCCGCGGGCTGATACCGGGCCAGAACAAAACATGTTTTTTTTGTTTGTTTTTTTTAAATACGATCTTAATCCGTAGCATCTAAGGATGTTGGAGACATCAGATACATGAAAGTCATGGCAGAAAACCCTGAGATTGCCACAACAGCACTGAAAACGCAGACAGCCCCAGTCTGACCATTTTGGTGGCTCAGGTCAGGAGAGAGTTGAGGAGGACCAACGCTACAAAGGTTGCGGGTCCAGATGGCATCAGCTCCAGGGTCATAAAGTGCTGTGCAGACCAACTGGGTGGGGTAATGGAGCACCTGTACAG
>JBBIGC010000152.1:388215-408401 GCA_037576955.1 Lepidarchus adonis
ATCTGATCTTTACTTTGTGTTGATTTTCCAACTGTTCATTGCTGCAGTAAACAGTACATTTACATTCAACTAATCATGTGGGGATGTCGTTTTTTTGTACTGAATTATACTTTTAGTGAATGTGTTTCATGTTTTTATATGAACCGCCCCAATTAAACAAGTCACACCCAATGCCAGTTTTGCAAAACACATGCTTATTATTGGGGAAATACAGTTACTAATGTTTAGTTAATTAACACACAATTCGATTCTTTTTGTATTTCCTAAATAAACTGGCTGCTTCCAGGAATCGAACTTGTGACCCTTCGTTCTTCCAGTATTCCAGTATCCTTATTTTTTGTCCTGTAGATGGTCAGAGTTTGGGGGCAGAGAGCTTTCTACTTGCAACCCTGCCACACACACCACTGCTGTTCAGTGTTCTCCTGATGGTGGACTCAACATTCGCCAAAGTGAGACAGGCCTTCAGTTGCTTAGAACTTACCCTGGGTCTCTGATGGTCGACCATTAGGGGGTAACAACAGTCCTGAATTTCCTCTGTTGATTGGTGGAATACAAACTCTTTACAGATGTCCAAACATTCTCCAGCTTTATGAACATCAACAGCTCTTTTCCAGAGCTCCTCCTTTGTTTGCGCCATGATTCACATCCACAAATGTGCTGTGTGTGTGATCAGACAGGTTCTTTAAATACTGAAAAATAAAATGCTGGTGTTTTTCCACACTTGATTCCAAGCAGTTTTCCTAGAATGTGGGAAGAAAAAGGTCTGACCAGAGTCACTCCAGACTGTAATATTGTGGGTTGACCTGTGGGGGTAGTAGTGAGTCAGTCCAGATTGTAATGTTGTGTGTTGACCTGTGGGGGCAGTAGTGAGTCAGTCTAGACAATAATGTTGTGTGTTGACCTGTGGGGGCAGTAGTGAGTCAGTCCAGACTGTGATGTTGTGTGTTGACCTGTGGGGGCAGTAATGAGTCGGTCCAGACTGTAATATTGTGAGTCTTTCTGATTTTTTCAGAAATTGACACATGTTGTAATGCCGCCTGAAAGTGGATTCTGACAGAAAAGTGGTCGGCTTCCGCACAGAGAACCGTTTGTTTAAGACACATGTGCATGAGGCCTCGCCTCCCCTAACACACACACACACACACACACACACACACACACACACTGTGTTAAACTGGTGCACATTCATGAATATGCATTGACACTGAAAATAGCGGGATGCTATATAATGAGAAGTGATGAGCTGGCCCCGGAGTGAGGTCTGAAGTGCGCTGGCATTTATTTTGATGCATGGCTCATCAGCAATATCGCAACCCGTACTGACGTCTGTGGCATTTTCATTGTCCTCTGGACAGCGGGGTGTATCAGCTCTTTACCAAAAGTCTCGACCAAGAGAAGCATTAAAAAGCCACAACAACATATACATAGAACTTATTAATGTAGAAATTCAGAGCCTGGATTTTTAGCAGGAGATTTCAAAGATCTGATAATGGGTATCAATATGAGGCTGATATCAGCAGAAGATACTGACATAGGGCAAACAGCTGGAACCAATGTTGGGAATGTGTTAAAGGAGAGAAACTGAAGAGCTAGAACCTGAGAAATACATCAGTTCAACAGGGAGAGAGATGGAAGTATGGCAGTGTTCAAGAATGATCCCCAAGAGTAAATATATATAATATAACCCATAATAATTCATAAATGCATCAATCGTTCAATCAGAATTAAAAAAAGAAGAATAATTGAATATGATATTTTTTACTTTATTAAGCCAACACAGTCACAAGACAAAAACAAATAAATACATAAGAAAAAAAAGAACGATAGGACAGAAGAAAAGGAAAAAAAAACCTCACGAGACAAAACTACATAATAAATAAATAAATAAATAAATAAATAAATAAATAAATAAATAAGGAAAAATAAGAAAGAAATGCAAAGTCAGAATTTAATTGATTTGTAATCTTTTTTAAATATTAAGTGATCAGGAGTCATGAGAAAGAAACCTAATAATAAGCAAAAAAGAAATGAAGAATTTTTCAAATTCTTTTTCACAGAGTAAAAATCAAATAAATTAAAAATAAGAAAACAATAATAAAAAGACAAATGTGGTAAAATATCACAGAAAAACAAAAAAGCAGTGAAATAAAATCAGCTTGAACACCAATAAACATTATAACATCATATTATAAAAGAAGTGTGCTAAAGAACTTGTAAAGGTTGAACAATATTATATATTATTATATACTGTATAGTACAATACATATTTTATATACATTTATTCACGTTTTAGCAAATATTAAATACTAAATATATGTAATGTCCTGTTTTCATTTTATAGCTCTGTATTATTTAACGGTGCTGTTTGTTCTCGGTTCTGTTGGACTTCCAGCTTAGGTGAAGCACCACTATTATTAGAGGTGATCATTCTAGAGGCTCTGATCTTCAGGAGGCCAGAAAAGTTTTACTGTATCTGAACCAGACGAGTCTGTGGAGTGTAGTAGAACCTGATACACTCAATCACACAATGTGCACCACAACTAAATGTGACCTTTAACCTCCAGAGGTGGATGGGAGCCAAGCTTTTTGGTCATGGTTAAGGTCAAGCCATCTACATGTGGAGCCACAGCCAGGGATGAGTACCTTGCTCAAGGTAGAATGAATTGAATTAGAATTTTTCAATTAAATACTTTTATGCCATCAGAGAATCACATGATAAAAATCTAAGTAAATAAATACATAAATAAGAAAGAAAAGCAATTGAAAAAAGTATTAAGTCAGCACAGAGTCAACACACATAAATTTAAAAGAAAACAAAACTGAAGAAATGCAAGAATTGAAAGAAAAAAACAAAAAGAAAGAAAGAAAGAAAGAAACGAGGGGAATCAGAATGTAGGAGAGAAAAGAAAGAATGAAAAAAACTTTATTAATTCAGCACAGAGTTGCAAGATAAAAGTCAACTACATAAATTAAAAAGAAAAAAAAAACTGAAAAAGGAAAGTAAGAAAGAAAGAAAAAAAAATTATATCCATACGCCTTATTGAAAATAGTCACGTCTATTCTCCTTATGCAGTATTTTTAGGCCGTAGTAGACGACACCATTTCTCGGGCTTGGAGTAGCAGTCGTTCTATCATGGTTACGCAGGAATCTCGCACCAGAGGATAAATACAAATGAGCGTGCAGACACCAGAGCAGCTTATGTAGAAAATATTCCTCTTCACCCGTTATTGCATCCCCCCCCTACATCTAATATATCTGCTGCGAGGGCAGACTCCTGTCGCCCTGCGTGTTAATAAAAGGCTTGACAGAACTGCCGGCCTGATTTGTTTCCTTGGGGCCCACATTGGGGTTTACTTTACTGCAAGTTAAGCTGAAGCCCAGAAGATAAGACGCTGTCTGTGTTCAGTGCAAACATGGCAATTCCTTCTCCTCGACGCCATTAAAATTGTAGCCACTGGTAACGATCTGTAACGATGCCAATAGTCATGTACCACGTCACAGTAACCTGTTTGTCCTGACCAACAGAGCCATGCTCCCACATGCATCAGTGAGTCTTGCTCAGGATCGCTGATTCGCCAATTGGATTATTTTTGGTAGACACTAACAACTACCTGGAACACCCCACAAGACCTGCCATTCTAGAGGCGTGCCATCACAATAAAGCTTTGGATCCTTCTGCTTCTGCTTCTAGTGGATCCGCTTCAAGAACTGACTGTTCACTCGCTACCCACCCCCCTGACAGGTGTCAGTGTTATGAAATAAGTGTCAGTGTTACTCACTTCACCAGGCAGTGGTCTTAATGTTATGGCTGACATACCCTCCTCCAACCCCTCCTCTCGCCCTCGCCACAACATGCAACATGTCCGGTGTATGCATTTCTCCATCTAAAGCTCACCAACCTTGCAACCATGTTAGCGCTGTAGCCTAGAACGCGGTCAGTCATGCTAATTCTATAGGTCAACTTCTGCTTCTGTCGCCACTGTTTTCTCATTGTTAACTCATGTCTGATTAACTCTACTCTGGAGGCTTTATTAACAGCCGGCAACATGAACAAGCAACAAGAATATAGTGAACAGCAGTGTCTTGTGGGAGTCCAGTATTTATCGTAAAAGCAGTTAGTAGTCATTCAGCTACATTCTACTACCGTATATGACAAATGCTATAAAAAAGGGAGCCAGCACCGTAATTACGACCCCTCGTCATTCGTTAGGATAGCTCGCCACCCCCACCTCTCACCACATTTAGGGCACGGGCCAATGGGGTGAGCTAACAGGGTTTCACTGTATATAACAATTTAAAGGAAATTTAAATTTTATGATACAAAGCTCAACTGGTGCACAGGTACAGACTAACATACTTATTTTTTTGGGTGTGTGTGTGTGTGTGTGTGTGGTTGTGCCAGCCGTCTCTCTGCAGTGGCGAGATGCTGATAGTGTGTGTTCGGAGGGTGTGCAGCTGTGGCAGGGCTCCATGATAGTAGCTCTGGGCTGCGTTCACAGTAGCGGTGCATCAACTCATACACAATGGAGGCGCGGCCTGCGTCCAAAGATAGGACACCGCTGCTTCAGTGCCCACATGACTGTACAGAGAGACAGATCGGATGTCTTGGCAGACAGATACCAGTTACCTGCACTTTAGGGGGATCTGTGTTTTTGTCTCAATTTGTTTGCCAGTTTTTTAGAAACACCTAAGCAGTTTATCAATGAAAAGGGTCCATGATCGGATCTCCCCGGATCAGATGGGGGTGGGAAAGGGAACATCCTGTCCGATGTGGAGTATAAACCTACGGAGGTGTTTTATCCCCCATTCCCAGTGTAACCAGTCCCCACGTTTAAGTTGTGTAGTGTTCGGACGTGTGTTTACAGACTGGATGGGGATGGAGCTGGATTCTGACTCTCATGTCTCTTTTATTTCTGGTAAAAGAAATGATAAAAATTTATAAATATTTCCCCCTTAGCTCCACTTCCCAAATAGCCCTATGTCATCTCCCCAGGGTAACAGAGCAAAGGGGCAAAAACACATACAGTCAAACCTTGTTAGCTCACCCAATTTGTTTCAGGCCCTAAATTTGGTGAGAGACGGGGTTGGCGGGATAACGGGGGAAAGTTAACGGGGTTTCACTGTATAGAACATTAAAAGGGTTCACAAACTTTCAAGCGCGACTGCATTTATGTTAAAAATAACCTGACCTGAGTTAACAGGGTTTGACTGTAAATAACAAAATTCACATAAATAACAAAAAGGACAACATACTTTAATAATAAAAATTATAAATAATTTTATACCCACATGGCAGGGAAAGAAAATGAATATTTTTTTTGTAATACTGAAATCAATCCAATATTCCCCAAGATACATCAATATAACTGGAATTTACCCCATGTAACCACCACTTGGGTTTAAAATTGCAGGATTATTAATTAATCATTAGGATTAATCATAGCTGAGTAAACCTCACCTTTCCTCTCCTCAGGGAAACAGAGAAAAGGGAAGAGGAAGTGACATAGGAAGCTATATGGAGTGTTAAACAGCAAGTACTTCTGGGAAATGTAGTTTGTGATAGGAACGTCACTAAAACAACCAGGTTAACAACAAAAAACAACCAGACATTTGGGTAATTATACATTCTATGTTGGTCCCATCTATGAATTATAAAGGAATTACCATCCAGTACCTCTCGCCGCCTGTAGGTGTCTCGCATGTTGCTACGATATTTTACATTACATGTTCATTTATGCTGTGGGTATAATTGTATGTTGCAGAGGACTTGATAATGGTGACTGTGGGAGCATTTTTAGTGATTCAATTTACAAACCGCTAATCCATTTCGGGTCGTGGGGAAGCTGGAGCCGATTCCAGCTTGCATTGGGTACAAGACAGGGTTCACTTTGGTCAGCAGGCCAAACCATCACAGAGACACACAACCATTCACACACACACACACACACCTATGGGTAATGTAGAGCAGCCAGTCAACCTAAACCACAGGCCTTTAGATGGTGGTGGGAAGACGTCTGGTTTTGGGATCAAACCCAGGACCTTCTTATTGTGAGATGATAGAGTTGCCGATGGGCACAATTGTGTGGAGGCGTGGTGGTAGACAAGGAGGTAGACATCTCCAGGGTGGAGAAAGCGGTGTGCTGGTGCAGCTGCTGATTCTCCTAGCTGGCCATACAGTAGGTCATTGGTAATACAGGTAAATCAGTTCTTCACTTTCTACATCCTGGCTGGCCGGCGAGTTGCCCCCTCCACGGGTTCACTCCGGGAACACCCCTCATCCGGGAGCCACACAGAACTCCTTTCAGTTTGAGGAGGCGTATCTGGGGGCATGGGGTTGGTGAAGCTTCAGTGTGTAGACTGCTTGCTTGCTAAGGAATCTCTTCCATTCTGGAAACCGTAGACATGCTCTCATTCCAGAGGAGACACGATCCTTATTCCCGAGGGAATCTATGGGCCTCCGTTTAGGTCCCCAACTCAAGAACCACCTGTATTTACTGGGCCCTTGGCCACCACTCACTTATTGGTTTACCTTACCTCTTTTCGGCATAAGGTCAACACACTTGTATCCTTCCACGGACATACCTCTGTTCAGCCTTGGCTCAGCTGGATCGACCTTCCGCTGTGGGTGTGTTCCAATGTTTACGCAAGTTACAGTCATCGCCTGCACCTTTATTTGGGATTTAGACTGGGGGTCTCCCATCTGTCTGAAGAAGCGTTGTGGCTTTGAACTATAATCAACAGTTGAATCTCAGACTGTTTAGTTAGAGGAGCTGAGTTACCGATGGGTTGCACTGACGACCTGCAGCCAAACCGACTGGTGACCCTTGTGCTGTCTGAAGATAAAACCATTTTCCTTTTTCTCTTTTCTTCGATGAAACCATTTATTCTTCTCCAGTGTCGTACTCCTGGGCAACATAAATATTTAAATATTCATCACGGTGATCAGATCCCAGCCATTATTATCAGGTTACCTTAACCAATGTGAAACAGATCTGTCCCCCCAGACAGAAGAAATGGCTCCATGGCCTCATTACACCAACTAATTCCCAGAAATGGTGTTAAAGTCATGTCTTGGGAATTCCGTTTCGGAATGCCATGTGTCCACAGGAGATGTGACCCTAATGTGACCTAATTCTAGCTCTTCACTTGAAATAGAGTCGACATCTACATTAGTTGTCTTTGGTCCACGCAGAACACAATCTAGTTTAAGAACGTATGTTGGCGTGTGCAGGGCCTCGTTCTGAGTTTTCCTTTCATAGGCAAATGCTGATGATGATACATTTGTCTGTGGCCCAATTTAACAGACATCCAGGCATGAATGTGGTCCAATGCCTCATCCAATCACTGAAGTGGTCAGGGACGGGTTAGACCACATTAACTTTGAGACGACTGTCAGGTGAAGTGAAGAACATTGACTCTAGTTATTTCATTACAGTGGCACGTGCCAGGCATCAACTGAACAGTCAGTTCTTGAAGTTGATATGCTGGAAGCTGGGGCATAAGGATCTGAGGATCTTATTGTAATGGAGTATCTCCAGAACAGCAGCTCTTGTGGAGTGTTCCAAGTTTGCACTGGTTTCTACCTACCAAAATACCAAGCAGTGATGGGTCAGGGGCACCCAAGGCTCACTGATGCATGTGGGGAATGTGGTTCCATCCCAAAGAGGATACCCTGTTGTACAAAATAGGCAGGTGGTCTTAATCTGATCTGTTTATATGTGTTTATTATTACTATTATAATTATTATTATCATTATTATTATTATTAGTAGTAGTAGTAGTAGTATTATCTTATTATTGTCTTCTTGGAAAAACAAACCAAATATGACACAAGTTATGCAGAATTAAAGTTTATTTGATTATTTGAATTCAAAATTGCCCTTTCAGCCCTTTCTATTGTTTTTATAATGTCTTGTAGCTCATTTGACTCATCAAGCCTTAATCCAAGTGAGGTGTATGAAATAGGTCTAATGTGCTTGGGGCTCATGTGACGGCGAGTGGCACAGGAAATGTTGTAAGGAGGAAGAAAATGTTCTACTAAATATTAACAAGTTCTGGAAGCTAATGTCCCACAGGCAGCGAAGAAGCTGAAGGTGAAAAGAGGTTACATAAACAATAAGACAGCGATCCAAAATCTCATCCATCCATTATCTCAATCTTACTGCTTGAGAAAAGATTCACTGTCTGGGCAGTATTCCAAAAAACATACAATGTGAATATAATGAAATGCAATAATTTGCAAATCTCATAAACCATATTTGATTTGCAATAGATATCAAATGCTTAAACCATTTTGAGAAAAAATTGTCATTTTTAAGTTGATGGCAGCAACAACATCTCAATAAAGTTGGGACAAGGCCTCGTTTTCCTCTGTGTGGCTCCTCTACTTTTAACAACAGTCTGTAAACATCTGGGAACTGAGGAGACCAGTTGCTGGTCCATTCTTGACTGATACAGGATTCTAGCTGCTCAACAGTCCAATCATGTCTTTGTCATATTTTTTGCTTCCAAATGTTTTCAGTTGGTTAAACAGCCACTTCAGCACCAATATTCTTCAGCTACGATGCTATGCTGTTGTAATAGATGCAATTTGTGATTTAGCATTGTCTTGCTGAAATATGCGAGGCCTTTGTTCCAGTGGGCTCACTCTACTGTTGCACTGATTGGAAATTGTTCTAAAAAAGTATAAAATAGTGGTTCAGAATGTTTTATATGTACTTTTGTGGTTTTATTTGACAAATAAAAACACACATTCTTTCTATTTTGAGACATTTGATAAACAAATATTTGTTATTTGTAACAATATACTTGATGTATCTGTGCGCATCGCTGACCATCAGCAGACCTGAGCACATTTTTGTTTTGTAGTTTGTGAAATTCAGCAGATAAATAATAGATCATTTTGCAGAGATACAGTGCTGGTCTACACTAAATTTTTCAAGTGTTTAGTGGTAATTTAGGCATTTCTGTTACAGTCAATAACCCTAAATTGTAATGTAAAAAAAGTTAAATAAATAAATAAATACATAAATAAATAAATAAATAAATGTATTCATTAATAAATTTTTAATTTTTATGTATTTTTCTTTTTCACATTTTTTAAGAATGAAAATTTTTCCTGCAGCAATGGAAGTTAATAAAGCCTTGAAGGTTAATGTAAAAAATTCACCAGGTGCTGCTCCCAACATCTGCTGATGATCTACACCCCTCTGTGTGAAGAAGGTGGAGCTGGAACACATTGTTCCTCCACCCTCTGATGCAGTATTAGTACAGTACTGTAGAGCAGGAAGTAGTACTGTATATGGAGATCACAGTGTGGAGGAAAAGGCAGAAACAAAGACACAGTGAGAGAATGAGCAGAACATTAGACGAACAGATTCAGTAGCAGCTCAGTCTCCAGACTTCAGCTCCATCCAGTTGCTTTGGGATGAACTGGACAAAAGGTGGTGAAAATAAAGATGCAAAACTTTTGGCACTTCTAGGAATGTTTGCGTTAACCTTTAGGGCTTCTTATATTTCCTCTGCCTCAGGAAAACTATAAGTTTAGCAGGTCCTTCATTCCTGAAAAATATTATTTAGTGGAATACATTCTTCCATCCACCTGTGCAATGTTTCCTGTGCCACTGGCTGCAACACAACCCCAAAGCATGACAGATCCACCTCCATGCTTAATGTCTGAAACCTTGTAAAAAGAATCTGAGACTTTAGAAGTCTTAATAATGCCATAATAATGTTTTTTTTTTTTTTGTTCAATTTATGGCATAGTAACTATGTATTAATTTTTGCTGAAAATATTGTGTATTTTTTCTATGTCCTAGAGCAGGGGTGTCCAAAGTCGGTCCTGGAGAGCCGGTGTCCTACACAGTTTGGTAGCTCCCTTTCTAAAACACACTCAGTGAAGCTGGCAATTAACAGGTGATTTGATCCAGGTGTGCTTGATCAGGGAAATCACCAAAGTGTGCTGGAGAACGGCCCTCCAGGACCGGAGCTGGACACCCCTGTCCCTGTCCTTTGTAATCTTTTTAATTACAAAATCACCAAAATCTGTTATTTATCAAAGGGTACTCAAACTTTTGCATAAGACTGTATATAAGTGTTTGTATATAGAGAATGTGTGTGTGTGTGTGTGTAGGTTTGGCTCACAATGCTGTTTCTCTCTCTACAGTTTTCAGGGCTCTACCTGCTGTCCTTCTTCATCATTTTGCTCGGCTTGGTGCTGTACTCCTCATCCTCCACCTACGTGGCGCAGGATCCTCGTGTCTACAAACAGTTCCGCAACGCAGGGAACGCCGTTCCAGATACGCCGAACATCGGGACCTTGGAGCCTTCGGTCACCTACAGCAGCCTGGGTCAGGAGATGGAGGACGAGCCTCGCGTTCGAGTAGCCTGAAGAGGCGGGGCTTTGTCAATTCAATTGTCCACTGCCCCGCCCACAGTCTGTAGAAACATGAATGATGATAATCACTTAATGATGTACATAACCAAGTAGCAAATGAGTACACTGTGATCACAAACTGTGAATAGGTAGCAGTGATCAATGACTTTCTCAGATCCACGTATAGACATGACGCCACCACATTACCCCCCCCCCCAACTCCCCCAACATTTTAAGTGTTTAAAACAATTTGTGCTGACTGTTTGTGCAAATGCGCCATTGTGATTTATTTTCTTATATGAGCACAAAATGTTCAATGTATTTGGGATTTTTACATGGATTTCGCTACTCGTTGATACTTTATGCCTCTAGGGGGTTTTCTCTCAATCTTGGTCTTCTGAAAAAGAGCAATTCTGAGTTACGATCAGTTATGTGTTGATTTGTCAAGAGCCAGTGCCTTGCCATGTATAGCTATTGTGGGTTAAACAGTAAACCATAACTGATCACGTTTACACCAGATGTTGTCAGAGGACGTAATTTTGTGAGAATGTGTTGCATCCTGTGCTAAAAACAAAAGGATATAATCCAATCTATAGAACAACTGCAGAACACACAAGTCTCTTCTTCAGTTACGTGTTAGCCATATAATCTTTGGTTGGTTGGTAGGTCAGGTGGTTGGCCGGATGATCAGTTGGTAAACTAGACAATTATTGGGTTGGTCAGATGGTCAGATGAACAGTTGGTTGGTCAGACCGTAGGATGGTTGGCTTGGTGGTCAGTTGGCTGGTTAGATGGTCATGAGGTTAGCCTGGTGGATGGCCTGATGATCATTTTGCTGGTTAGACCATCAGGTGGTTGGCCTGGTGATCAGTTGACTGGTTGGACTATCAGATGGCTGGCTGATAGTCAGTTGGCTGGTCAGATGGTCAGTCGATTGGCAGGATGGTCAGTTAGTTGGTCGGACCGTAGGTTGGGTAGCTGGTCAAATGATCAGTCGATTGGCCGGATGGTCATTTGGTTGGTTGGACCGTAGGTTGGGTAGCTGGTCAGATGGTCAGTCGATTGGCAGGATGGTCAGTTGGTTGGACCATAGATTGGGTAGCTGGTCAGATGGTCAGTCGGTTGGCGGGATGGTCAGTTGGCTGCTTGTTTGGTTGGTCATTTGGTTGATTATCCTTCAGAGTATTCAAAATGAATGTTATAGACTGTTCTTGTTTTTTTTTCAGTCATGAAAGTATACGACACTTTTGTTTGTATTAATTATGAAATGTGTACTAGCGGTTGATTGTAAACTTGAAAAAAAAAAGAAAAAGAAAAAAAACTTTAATGCACTTGTCATTCCAGAGTTTTGTTTCATTTGTCTAACAGCTGTTTATCAGCTGCGTCACAGTCTTAGTTAATCTCACATTTGGATAGAATTTCTGTATAAAGTTATTTTGAACAGATCTGATAAAACTTCTTTTTATTTGTCATTTAAATATTGGAATTCTTAATGTGTCTGAGCTGTTGCTTTAAATAAAGCATCTTTGTCTTAAAGGTACCACTGGAACTGAACCACCGTCTCGTCATCTTCCTTCCTGCCTGTCACTTCAAAAATACTTTCAACGAGTGATTGCACTGCAGCTAAATCCAGGACACTGCCTTTAGCATGTAGCTCTCTGGCCTGTTTTCCTGAATAGACTGTGTTTGATGAGTTGATTGTAAGTGTGAAGGGGACGTACAAGCACAAAGCCTTGGTATTGTGAATCCTAAAGCATCCCTCACACTAACAAGTCAAGTCATTTTATTTCTATAACACTTTTTACATCTGATGTTCTCACAAAGCAGTTTTATGTTTAATGAACAGGCAGAGAGGGATGGAGGCAAGACAACTCCCTAAGCTGTAGAAACACTAAATAGAACCATGCCTCAGAAGGGAATATGAAGCATAAAGTACATGGAGCTGGTCTGGGTTAGTGGAACTAGTCTGGGACTGGTGAGCAGGAGGCCCCAGTGATGGATGATCTGGTTGACAGTATAAGACGGGCAGTGGTTCCTAGTGTACAGGTGGGCCATGATGACCTTCAAGTCCATCAAGTATATGGGGCCTCCTCAAAAGAAGGGATGGAAACTTCAACCAGGTGTAAGGTATCAGGATTGAGCAGGTTCACTGGGTTCTCAGGAGAAGCATTTGCAGCTCAGTAACAATGTACCAGGTACAAGGGGGTCCTCGAGTTACCTCGCACTTGACATAAAACGATTCATGGTTACGTCACTAGCTCCTTAAAGAAATGATGATGTTTGTGCTACAAATTGTTGTGGGATTTGGTGTATTTCATGGGGAGCAATGCATTGTGGACTATGTAGTGTCTGGTGCAGGAAAATAGGTGGGTAATATGGGTGGCAAAGAGGTGGAAAGAGTTGCTTTCTGGGAGTAGTGGTGAGAGCAAGGGTTGCAGCAAATACGGTTGAACTCTACTAAATGTTTTGCGGTAATACAGCGAGACTGGTGCTATATGTGCGAGTTCCGATTTAAGTCAAAATTCGACTTACGTTGCACTGAACGGAACCCTGACTTAACTCGAAGACCCCCGGTACACCACCCGACTCACGCTACGACATTCAGCCTGCTCATTAGGGGCTCCGACCATGATGTCACCTGTAGAAGCTCTATACTAATACTCAACATAACAGAGGTCAGCAATGGAACCGGGCAAGGACTTTTCGGCAAAGCAAACACAACAGGACAGCGATGCTGTAAACATGTGAAAAGCTCCTTTTATTCAAGAAATCCAATCACACATGATCACTGGATACCCAACTGTGGTTTGGTCATCCATTGAGATCAGATCACTGTGGTTTAAATGGAATTATTTCTTGGGATTTACACTCCAGGTCTGTTTTTGCCAAGAAAACCAGCACAGTCACTGTAAATATGTCATAACGTAGATTATTATTAAAACAGTACTTGTAAAAAAAGTGCACAATTCGATTTACAACATCAATTCCAAAACAGAATGCAATGATTTACAAATCTCATTATCATACCAAATGTTAAAAAAATGTAAAATAAAGCTCTGCTGAGGTGGAATGGAAGCCCAGGTTGCTTTGATCGCAGCCTTCGGGTCGTCTTTGTTGGTTCTGGTGTCTCTCATCTTCCTCTTAACAATGCTAAATAGATCAAGCGCAGTAACACCCTGGTGGTAGAACCAGCTTTTGGTACCTTTGGCAGTGTGGGCAGGTGCCAAGTCCTGCTGAAAAATGAAATCAGCATCTCCATAAATCTTGTCAGCAGAAAGAAGAATGAAGTTCTCTAAGATTTCCTGGTAGATGCTGCGTTGACTGTGGACTTCAGAAAACACAGTGACCAACACCAACAAATGACATGGTCCCAAATCATCACTGACTGTGGAAACTTCACACAGGACTTCAAGCAACATGGATTCTGTACTTCTCCACTCTTCCTCCAGATTCTGGGACCTTGATTTCCATTTCCATTCATCTGAAAAGAGAACTTTGTACACTGAGAAACAGTCCAGTGCCTTTTCCCTACACACAGTCCATGTGCTCTCTTCAGTAGGAGTGAGGGGATAATCGCAGATGATCTCCCTCCTCATGATCCTGGCAGCAGAGTGAGACAGGATCACTGGTTCCTCAGAGTAGAGAGAGAGAGAGAACGAGAGAGAAAGAGACAGACTGTTAGGAATGCTAAATATGTAAAGATACATGTGTACATGTGCACCATATGTCTCTTATAGAACATGCTTACTGCTCCAATAGACCAATAGATGTGATTCTGATTCTGAGGAACGTCTGCCTTTCTAGTGTTCAGAGAGTGCATTTAAAAAAGTCACAAAGTGAAGATTCCGCTGCTCGTAAAAGGCACAAAATGTCTAAAGTGTGGAGCCATTTTACACTGTGTAAAGTGGAGAACGTAGTCCAAATATAAATTGTGAAATGGACCTGGAACCACAACAGCATATCCTCAATACTGCAGCACCTGAACCGAAAGCATCATCACGTTAACTGCCCTTACAAAATAGATTGGTGTGTTCACAAAACTTTCACTGATAAAATATGAAATAATTATACTACAATAAATTATCATAACGGTTCATATTAATTTTTGTTAAATTGACAGATGGGTTTTTTCTGACTTGTCCGACTATGTTAAGACTATGTATTGAAATAAATAAATAAATAAATAAATAAATAAATAAATAAATAAATAAATAACTCATATCAGTAACATTCTTAACATTAATAAATAAATAAATTAGATCAAAAAAAAAATTACAAGTTAGCACTGAAATCTAGCACTAATTGGATAAAAGAAATTTTTATTTCTACAAAAATCCATAAAATGTTATGTATTTTACAGGTCATTTTTAAAACTACTTTTTGTTTTTTTATTTATTTATTTAGTATTCATAGTGGGGGCCGTGGGGGCCTAGTGGTTAGGACTTTTCCCCTGAGATCCGCAGGTTCAAGTCCCAGCCCGGGCACCACTGAGGAACCCGGGCACTGTTGATAGCTGCCCGCTGCTCCACGTGTGCACGTGTGATGGGTTAAATGCAGAGGACAAATTTCGTTGTGGTGACTGTGTGTGCAATGGTGTGTTCACAATGATCTGAAATCACAAATCACTAAATAAACAAATAAGTAACTTGTATCAGTAACATTTTTTTAATTATTACATTTAAAATAAATGAATGAGATCATAAGTCAACACTAAATTTCATACATTTACAATTTAATTACTACCACTGGGGAACAGAAAATTCTAATTTCTACAATAATCCATAAAATTGTATTTATTTCACAGGTCATTTTAAAATGACTTTTTTATATATATTTTTATTAGCTGTAATATAAATAATAAATAAATAAATAATATCAGTAAAAATATATATATTTCATCAAGAATAAATGAATGAGATGGCACCGAATTTCATACACTAGAAATTAATTACTACTTTTAATTGGGGAACAGAAAAATCTAATTTCTACAATAATCCATTAAATCAGATTTATTTTACAGGTAATTTTTACAAGCAGTGTTTATTTTTATTTATTTATTAGTATTAATAAATAAATGAATAAATTAGGTTTTTTAGGCAGAAATTAATTCCTTATTGATGGATGGATGGATGGATGGATGGATGGATATAATCTGCTCTGCTGTCCATCCGACCCCCCCCCCGGGGTCTGAGTTGGTACTTCCCGACCCTTTAACCATCTCCGCTCGCGCTGATGGCGCAGGTGGAGGTGTGGTGGGCGGGGCAGGAATGGCGCGCCACAACACGGCCTGGGAGGAGAGCGAGGCACTGCTGGAGCATTTCTCCAGGATGTCCACAGCCACGGACGATGATGTGAGCGAAGGAGGAGCGGACGCGAGCTGCAGGAGCGCGCTGCTCTGTCTGAGTGACGAGGTGCTGGTGGCCATCCTGGAGAACCTGGACCCCGTGTCCCTGCTGAGGCTGGGCAGCACGTGCAGCTCTCTCTTCCGGGTGTGCTCGTGCGACTCGCTGTGGACGCGCCACTTCCGGGTGAGTACCAGTGCTGCGCACGTGCGCAGGGGCCCTTCTGTGCTCTGAACATGGCCGACCTGGTCTGTTGACGTCATTGCTTACAAACGCTTCGACTTATTTTGGTGAATGTGAACAGAAAAGTGGTTTATTATTAAGTGCAGCTGATTTGACAAATGATTTCTGTGTGTTTAGAGATTAGATGCAACCACATTTAAAGGCGGAATTCACACTTGAATGCCCACGTGAGCAGTGGTGCCTAGTGTTGAGGCTGGTGGAGCTGATAATACCCTAGTGGTGAAGACCTTGATGTGATCAGAAGGTTGCAGGTCAAGTCCCAGCCCAGGCACCACTGAGGAACCCTTGACCTTACACTGCTGCCCACTGCTCCACTTGAGCTCCATTCCTGACCCCGAAACCACCACCGCCCACATCACGGGGCACATTTGTGTGGTCTTCATGTGATGGGGGGTGTTGATCCATTTCCTTCAGCTTTAGTTTCTTTAAGTCTTAGTGAGAGAAACTCCTGCTAATTGGTGGACGGAATGTGACGTCAAGCATCATACATTTGTTCTTTTTGGGGTGTGTGACTGTGTAAACATTTATTTAGAAACATAGTTGGCTGCAAGTCTGTGAACCCTTTTAAATGTTCTATACAGTCCAACCCCACTATCTCGCCAAACCCGCCTCTCGCCACGAAAGGCTGCAGGACCGATTTCCTTCCATGTTATTTACCTTGAGGTTTGACTGTTTATGCTTTTATATAAATGTGACCTAAAATGTTTGATTTTCTACTTAAGAATTTTTAGATTAAGAAAACCTAGTTGTACATGCAACACTAAAATGATTGTCCTGTTTTTATTGCAAAATGAACCATCGCACATTTTCATGTGGTATATTGTAAATCTAGATCTTAAAGGGTTCACAAATGTTCAAACATGTAATTAAATATTTTTGTGGGGGGGGGGGGGGGGTAGGTGTATGCATGTATATGTATCTAAACGTGGTTGTGATTTAAATATTTTACTAGCTTGTTTTGTGTTGCTTTCTTTTTCTTTTCTTTTTTTTTCTTTTTTTACTTAAATGTTGATGTACTTCCAATAAAATGGTGAATACCTGTGAAAGTGTGTGAGTTTGTACTAACACTCCAATCTCCTTCAGGCTTCATTTGGTGTTGGCCTCCCAAATGGCAGCTCCGGTTCCACAGTAACGGCCAAAACCGCCTTCCGCCTGGTGTTCATGTGGCGAACTCTGTTCCGGAACATTCACTGCAACCGCTCTCTTCAGGAGAAGCTGTTCGCCGAGGTCCCGTTTCCTCCTCGCGTGTACTGGAGCCAGTGGCTTGTGCTGGAGGAGCGCGTTCCCCTGCCCTCAGCTCGGCTTCCCTGCGCTGACGTGGAGAAGGTGTGGGGTATCCCCCCAGAGCTTTTCAGAGAGAAACTTCAAGGTAGACTTCTCAGCCAGAAAGATCCATGGGATGTTCAGAGTCTTGTTTTCCTGACCCATATTTTTCGTTTTTAGAGACCTGTGAGGAGTGTGAGACCCTCAAGTTCGAGTGGAGGGAGCTGTATAACCTTGCCCTCGGGCATCATGGTGGCACTGCCATGTTGTTTCGACATGTTCTATGCCAACACCAAAGCAACGGTATGTAAGGGGTCATGTGAGGGTTCTTCTGACCAGTTTGTGAGGTGTACAGGTCAGCTTGGCAATAACAAGAATACATGGAACCTAATTTAACAATCATAGAACCCAATAAAACTACAGAATTATACTAAAATGACACTACATTTTAAAATGAACTACATGCACAAAGATTCTAGTGATGACTTGACTAGACAAAGTGTTCCAGAGCCTAGGAACATCGGTAGAATTGGTGAATTTTGTGGGGGTTTTGGTTTGAATAACTTGCTTAAACACCTACTGTTCATCCTGTATGAGCGTCTGCCAAACACTAAATGCAAAATGTCCATTGGGTTTTTAGGACTTTCTGGTCCCTGGAGATGTTTACCCTCTGTTTATCGAAATGCATGTTTCCATCACAAGAACTGCTGATTTTAATAGTTGTTGGCCTAGTGTTTCTGACTCTGCTTTTGGGGTCAGAAGGTTGCAAGCCGCAGCTCTGGTTCTCGGAGGTTCCACTACACTGCGCCCTGGGTGCTGCTGATGGCTGCTCACTCCTGGGTGGGTTAAAGGCCACATTTTATTGTGGTGCACTTTGTTTTATGGGGTTTCTTCCCCATGACTACTGTGCTGGTGGTCTTTGCAAAAACATACATTATCTCCTTATACAGCCCTGCACCAAAATGAGACTTTTCAAAAAATATTTCTATTAATCGGTTATTGCATTTCCTGGCTTGCGCGGAGCAAAATAGTTCAGAATGTTCTGGTCATCGCTTGGCAACGTGCTATGCCTCTTTGCTTCCCCCCTGTTCCTGGTCTTTTTAAATTGGTCCTGCACCCAGTACTCCCAAAATTCTCGTTTTATATTGAAACCGTTGTCCAACTGTGCTAATGATGGCGTGATATAAAACCGCAAATCTGAAGCAGGAAACTGGTTCCCATGGCAGCAGGCATCATCAGAAAATAATGCCAAAGTTTCAGGACACTTTCCAATCACATTCAATGGAGTGTTTGACTAACTTAATCCAGATTAACAGCACTGGTCAGGAGGCTAGTTAGGCCCTGGTGTTAGTGATCTGATCTCGATGGATGACGAGCACAGTTTACACCTAGTTTTTTGATTGGGTCTTTAGTGATCATGTGATTTTGGATTTTTTGTTTACAGCATCTGTACCTTCAACCAGATCATCCATCACTGAGGCCTCCTGCTCCTGTCCCAGACTAGTTCCACTAACCCAGACCAGCTCCCTGTCCTTTATGCATCATATACTGTACATATGAAGGATCCGTTGCTCTGAGCTATAGGCTATAACTTCAGGTCTGCAAACCCTGTATTAGTAATTTTGAGGTCATTAACTGAGGATTCAGTTTATTTTTTTTATAAAGGAAACATATAAAATGCAGAATTTATTTTAACCACCTTATTTGTCAATCCTTAAGATCGGCTCATATTTAAAGTACTTATTTCATATGATGCATTAATGCCAAACACAGTTCTGAAAGGTTCTCACTTTTTTGCCACTGTATACGTTGTATATACAGGAGCTTGTTAAGTGAGAAGCTCTTGATCTGATTTTACACTAGAGCCCGTTTCTGAGGTCGGTGCCAAAATTACTTTGTAGGGGTTTTTTTTGTTTTATTTTTATTTTTTTTTTGTACATTTACTATTTTTAACAACACATACTTCCCCTTTTTGAAGAGCTGTCATTTCTCTCAGACTTGCCCTCTTATTGGTGAACCCTGTGCCCCCTTTGCTGCTTCTAAAAAGCGATAGAAGTCTTTCCTTTTTTAAAAAAAAAGGCAATAATCCAATTGTTTGCGCTACCAGGTCACTTCAAAGGGTCGTAATGGTCGGTTGATCTGAAAGCTGCTGAGCTGATGCTTGGTTTTGCAGCTCCTGTTGTTTTGCATTAAGTCTGATTCATTCTCTACCTTGGCGTGATTGCTTCATGACCTGATTGGTCAGCTACGTGTGGCTTTTGGACGCTTTCTGCGAGACTGAAATCCTCTGTTCAGTCTTTGCTCCGAGTAGTTGAATTGTTCCAGAACGTGTGACGTTTACATTGGACTGGGTGAAGTGTTTCCTATTGTGAAGAATGGCATTGCCACACTTCAGGACAAACTGGGCATCACTACTACACAATGACCAGCTGTATTACATGGAGCACAATGCTAATCCGATTTTAGTGCAGCTTTGCGGATAGTGTTGAATGTGTGTGTAGTTTTTATTTCTTTTTAAATGATGTATAAATTACATGAAAAAATAAACCCTTTTGTCCCATATGGGAATTATTACGGCAGTAGCAAGAGAGCAAGTTGGGATTGAGTTACAAAATGACAAACCTTTTTTTTTTTTTACTTAAATGTTGTTTAAATTTAGAATAAGGTTAATGGTTCAGAATGTATATTTCATGTGAAAATGTTAATTATGTAACACCCAGGTTGGCTATTCTAGTTTTAGTAGTAATAGATGTGTATGTGGGGGGGGGGGTGTTTGTGTTTTTCCTTCTCCTTTGTTCCTTTCCTGGTATGTTGCAAAATTATGCCTCTAGATCATGCATCTAATTTTTATATATATATATATATATATATATAATATATATATACACAGGTCCTTCTCAAAAAATTAGCATATTGTGATAAAGTTCATTATTTTCTGCAATGTACTGATAAACATTAGAGTT
>JBBIGC010000152.1:408501-428402 GCA_037576955.1 Lepidarchus adonis
ATCAATATTAAAACAATTTAAGGCTTGAACTACTTAAGTTGTGTGTAATGAATCTGAAATATATAGAAACTCTAATGATTATCAGTACATTGCAGAAAATAATGAACTTTATCACAATATGCTAATTTTTTGAGAAGGACCTGTATATATATACACACAGATATGCATCTCCTTTTATCCAGATGGGTTTACAGCTTGATGTTCTAGATGTATGTGAGTGCAGCTTTAGGAGTCTTGTCCAGACAGGAAATCAAACCCCTGGTTTGAAAATGTCCACATCCATCCAGCTCAGTCTTTTCTCCGTCCGACAGAAGCTTGACCGTTCATACACAGCTGTTATTCCCAGGATGTCAGACTACTGAACTCGAACCTTCTGCTGTACTTCTATCTTTTCTCCACCCAATGAGTCTTGTGCACAAACCTACACCCGATCTGCGGCCTGAGTCTTCACACTACAAGATCTGACTAGAACAAGTTCACCTCAAATCCCTGTACTGCCAGTTATTCTACCACACACCATACAGCCTCAGCGTTTACCCTGACCAGTGTTGCTCCACGCCCATGACACACACCCTCATAACTCTGTGGCCATATAGAGCACCATCCCTTTTAGAAGCCTTTGCACAAGGCCATACTCACAATAATGTAAAAAATGTATATCTGTCCTGTACTCCTTTTATCTGCTGTCTATATCTAATGTACTGTACTTATCTGAAGCACTTAAACAGCAAGGAATGTCCTGGACTCTTAGCTCTACTACATGGTAATATTTCATGTTCATGCTGTAGCACTTGCCGTCTGATTGACTTGGTTATAATCACTTAATGTTAACGTGGAACATGTTCTCTTTCTAGCCTCTCAGATAGTAATGTTGTAGCAATTTCCCTGTCTTCTATGACTAAGAGGAATGTGTTAAACTTTATTGCTCTCACATCAGTGCGATCATGTCTTAACTAATGCTAGCTTGTTCCTGCACCTGAAAGTAGCAAAAGTGTCAGAAAAATGAATAAATGTATCTACAGGGGGTTGTGTGGGTTGTGGGCTCTAGATCAGCTCTGCATAACGCAGCTCTAGTCATTGTCAGTTCTGCGGATTTGTCTTGGACGTGTACCAGGATCACCAGCCTCGACTTTAAATTTGTTGGGTCCAGATCTACACTGACGTGAACCATGCTGGGAAGGACTTTTGCCTCTGATTGGCTGTTGCTCTTTCAGTTGCGACACTAGTGTGCCAGCTGTCCAGTCACAGACAAGGTCCTGATCTCGGGGGAGTTTACACGACTCATCACTAACTTTGGAGTTTGAAGAAGGCTTTACTGATCTTCATACTGGAATGTGTGAAAGTGCCGTATACCTTGTCTGTGCCCGACTACCTTTACTTTAAGCCCCTCTTCTGATTTTTCGCTCACACTGCTTCTCCTGGCTTCTTCTAGACCACTCTGAGCTGGAGTCCATGTACCACCAGTACACACAATGCCGCTTCCAGTGGCTTTTCACCTACTGGCTCTTCCGCCAGCCAGCACCATTCAACCGCCAGCTGCGCTCCATCTACCTGCAGTGGAGGAAACACAGCAAGAAGAAGGTGGCCACGTGGGGAGAAACTCTGTGCGACGTCAGATACCTGGCTTCGCTCCATCCCGTCACCAGGGACTACTGGAGGGGTCACCTGGCTCGAGGAGACGAGAACGTGGGTGAGTCGTGGGCAGCTTTGTAGATGACTGATAGTGTTGGTGACCTCTCGTTTATAGAAGAACCTCCAGTCTTCAAAGTGATTTAACTTTAATAGTCAAAGGTCAATCCATCTACATCCCACAGAGGTGAACGCATTGTGTGATTTTCTCTCAGCATAAAAGGTTCAGCCAAACCAATATACAGTGATTGTGTAACCAAGGCTGGACTGAGGCATCCAACTTTTTAAAGAATTTATTGAATCACCAGTTTACTAGTGCAGATTTTTTACGCTTTTACTGGAAGAAGTTTGCTAGGGTGAGGAAGGAGTCCAAGTCTGAGATCAATAACTTTTTTCTCTCAAACTCTCTGGTCCAATTATCCAGACAGATTAAACCTTTTTCTGGGATTAGCTGCCGTGTCAATGGGGAGATTATCCTGTGAAAGTCGTTTTTGGTCTCAAAACTATAAAATTTAGTTCTCTAATCCAGGAAGTAAGTCCTACAAGCAGCTTCACTTCATGCGCCGGGTGATTTTTCTTTTCCTACAGGGATTCACACCGTGGGAAACTACTTCTCCATGTGCAAGTCATTGGTGGCCTGGATCCTGGGTCGTGACTGGGGCAAACTGAAGCGCAGAAAGGTACGGAGCTTCCCTGATCTTAAAGGATAATTGGAGTAAATGTGTTCTTCCTTACTGTTGTATTTGTGACCCTATTTATAAAGGAGGGTCTTGTTTAATTTGGGAGAGTTCAGAATGTATTTCCAGAGACATGAAATTGCATTTTTTTTGGTTTCTTTGCATTTTTAACTAAAAGTAGGCTAGTCCTACAGATCATTTGGAATCTTATGTAATGTATTGATAGAGATTGGGAAATACAAGTTCCAGACTAGGGGGGGGGGGGGGGGACCAAAGAGAATGCACCCTGGATTTCTGACTTGGTAACTTTGATTTCTCAACCCAGAGCTCCTCAGAATTCCACATTTTCTTCTCCAACATGGCGGCTTCTATGGTTAACACTGTATGTACACACTTGATGCTTTTTAGCGATATTAGCCGTTTTCAACACCTGTAACAAAGAAACGTGTTTCTCACTAAATGGCACAGGACTGTGCAGACAAATATGATTCTGTTCCTGGATTCCAAAATGAGCGCACCTTTGCCTGCTCCTCTGTATCGGTGCCTTCACAGCAGCCAATTTATTAAATTATATTTAATTGGGTTGTAACTGACGTAATTTGATTCCCCCATCTGATGTCCATCAAAGGCAGCATTAGTACTGGTTGTCTCCCATGTGCAATGAAGATTCTATATGGTGATGCTGTTGATGAATATCGTCAAGACATGAAGTGAGGTGGGGGGGTGTATTTGTTCCAACACCTAGACAACTGAAGTGTTAATCAGTGGTGAGAGGGAGGCATATCTCACTGCAGGAAACGTGTATATCCCAAAAGCGTCCCAATATATTGTCTCACGCTGCTCAATTTGACTGCAGAACGAAACGTAACACATTTTGAACAATTGACTGTTTTCAACCCTATGACAGTCATAACTCTGGAATATTTGATTTGCCATATTTGCAGCCTAAACTACAGCAAAAGCTTTTAAGGTAGTAAGCCATTCCTAATGGATGCTTACATGTTGTAAATCAATATCTGGTTTAGGCAACAATGTCCCCCAACACGGTTTTAAAGATGCTGCACCACTTGTTGTAGCTGTTGAAGCTAAAAGAGCCATGATTATTCCTCATGCGTTTCTGCTCTTTTAGCTTCAACAGCTACAACATATCTGAGGATGTCTTGTCTGTTCACTATTTCCATACGGCTGCATGGATTGCAACCAAAGTTGGTGCATAGGTGCGTCTCATGCTCCCGAAGCCGTCGTGCTACTTCCCGGTTGCGTCTGATGCGTCCTTTGCATTGTTTTCTCATTACCGAACCCTGCAAGTGGACTCGCATACATATACACCCCCACAGAAAAAACTGCCAGCGTCGTCTATAAAGAAGTGCTGTAACCGTCCCCCATCAGTTTCACGTTCCGGAAAGTTTTCTATTGAGCCTTTTTACACAGTTTTCCATTTATTTGGATGAGCCTCATACCCGTTTTGTTCCTTTACCTACAAATCCTGCTATGTTACCATGAATGCTAAGTTCCAAATTTCCCACTTCTCTGGGTGCTATTCTTTCCGAGCAACGCCGGGTACCCTGCTAGTCAACAGATAATACTTACATCAGTCTTGCCCATTCAGTACATTTGTGATACAGCGGAAGTGACTGTTCCAGATTGATCAGGGGAACCTCAGTGGTGCCTGAGCTGGGACTTGAACCTACGACCCTTCAGATGCAGGTGTATGGAAGTTGTCTTGCAGGTGTGCAGCCCATTGCTGTGTATGTGTGTAGTCATGAAAATAGTAAATGTAAATTGTAGGTATTGAGTGTTGATCCATAATAAACACATTTATGTACAGAAAATGGATGTAAAGACACACAGCCAGGAAAACTGGGTCTAGTGTGGCCGGGACGTAGGCATCTTATTTTGCACTTAACAATTCTACAGATTAAATGACCGCATCAAAAATCTGCTACGTGTGATCTGCAGGACGGAGAATCGACTAGTTTCAGATTTAACCACTAGATTGAGAATTGTATCTCGTACAATCTTTTTGTTGCACAGTGGCGTCCGAACCACTAGGGGGCACTGATAGCAGAAATGGACCAAAGGGCAGTAATGGAAATACTTTTAAGAACAAATTTGGAGAAATGCCACAATTTTCCTAAAAATTCTTCAGGCCATCTACCAGTAACAGATTGCAGTCATCAGAGACCACGCCCACTTTCCTTACTCTGTATCTGATCTCAGATCTGTGTTCAGCTTTGTGTGTGAGGAGTAATGTGAGTTTACACTGCACTCACATCTACAATGTATCAGCACCAATGAAGGAAACTGTTCAATCTCTTCAGTGCGACGTCACAGATTCTCACACTGGCTCCATCTACAGAACGGTGTCACTGTTTCTTCAGTCTGATCTTCCTCTGGGTCTGATTATGGCCATACAATAGATCACAACTACTGTACGAGCTGAAGAAAAACCAAACACGGACCTGAAATCAGCATGAGAACCCTACAGAATCTGTGAGCAGGACTGAATCTTATTCTCTTAGATCAGATCTTGCCTGAATGTGCCAGGGCCTTTTCTATTCCAGTGGTGAACATCTGCTGTGATGTGTCTTCAGTTCATTAACTTCTGCCAATGATTTCACAGGTCACAGCTTGAGCAGACAGCAGGAAGCTGAGGCTCCAGGCTAATGGCTGGATAAATGGATTACAGTCCTGTCAGTGTGCGTCCTGTTCAATTACACTGCGTGTGAACAGGCGGTTTCCTCCCGCTACACCGCGCTGGAATAACTCCGCCCACCAGCAGCGTTTGAAGCTCACAGTGGAAAACTACACATGACTGATGCCTTTTGTTTTTTAGTGTGAATTTTGGAAATGACTGTTTTTGCCCTGATGGATTCTTCTTTTCTCTTCAAACAGTAAACACCCATGATGCATTTCAGCCTGAAAACCTTTTACAGCCATTTCTGCTTTATAGTGTAATTCTGTGGGTGTTCATCTTGCTGCACATTCTCCAGGACTGATGTGGTCGGTGTGGAGTGTACAAGCTCTCAATGTTTGTGGGTTTTCATGGTTTCCTCCCACAGTCCATAGGCTTGTGTTTTAGGATGACTTCCCGTGTGTGTGTCTGATCGAGCCCTTTTTTTTTTTTTTTCTGTCTGAACCCGACAGAGCAGTGACCGAGCCCCAACCCCACTGGAGTTTTAATGTTTGGCTGAAACCGGCTGCCGCAGTAAAATGAAGTGTGGAATAAACATGTCGACACATTTGTTAATGGTGTTGGCTTTAGAAAAAAATTTTAAACACGTTAAAGGATTTAAATTAAAATTTATTTTTACTTTAAGACTTTAAACCCATTGTGGAAGAAATGGTACAGAAGACGCAGGAGCTCAGCTCCACTGCTCTGCTTGTGGTGAAGTGTAGCCTGATGTTCTTGCAGGTTTATGAGGACACCCTGGAGGGCGTGTACCTGCTGCTGAAGAGGGAGATGCAGGAGAACCTGGTGGAGCACGAGAGGTTCTGGCAGGTGGCCAAAATGCAGATGAGCAGAGTGTGCAACCTGGAGGAAACGGCTGCGAACTACGTCAACTGGAAGATGGTGGAGACGCTTCCGTACTACAAGTAGGTGCTGATCCCTGAAGATGTTTAGATTTGTAAAAGCGACTGTTCAGGATATCAGCTTAAAGTTAACTGCATTAATGAGGCGTCCACCCCAGTAACAGCTTGACGCTGGTGGTTTTCGCTATTTCTGATGGCGCCCCAAGGACTCGTTCATATTTTAAGGTCGTTGGGCAGATGGATGGATGGTTATTGGGATCTGCTTTATGCTTTGGTGATGGGAGGGGCATCGCTTCCATCAAGAGCTTGGTTCACGTCTAGTGGAGTTTTTCAGGCAGGAGCTTTGAAGGCTCAATGAGAACTGGGGCACTGGCTGGCAGCTTCAAACGCGTAGCCTGCAGTGAAGCGCAGGGTGAGATCCACTGCTGCCTTTTGAAGTGCAGGGCGACTGAAGCTCCTCTAATGTCAGACAGAACCGGTTCCATCAGAATCGATTGAAATAAAAACAGGAAGCGGATACTGAACGTTAAGTGGAAAGTTCCACACTTAAACTCCTCACTGAAAATTGCTATTTTTATTAAATTAATTGGCCCATAGTTAGTTTTTCTCAAATGCCCAGATGACATTTGGATTAAATTATTTTTATTAAACCAGCTGTGTGTGGTAGTAATTGGTCGTGTTGTCGGTTTGTAGGATCCATCAGATCTGCTCGTTTGAGACGGGTATTTCTATCGCACATTTTCATACATGGGCCATTAGTGTGCTTTATGGAAATGAGTGGCAGATATCAATTTAAATATTTGTAATCAATGTTGACGATGGGTGTACCCTGCTGGGTTTGGCCCCAGCTTCCCCCGCGACCCAAAATGGATTAAGTGGTATAGATAACAGACTAATCAAAATGTAAAATGTTTAGATAAAAGATCTAAATTTGATCTACTTACCACATTTGTCTTAGTCTGTGTAAAATGAGGCTTTTTTTGGGGGGTGGCAGATCTGATCTGGTTCCAGCAGGGGGCAGCACAATGATGCCATTTCACCCTGTTTAGTTACAGCTCTGGGCCTGTGGTGTGTGTCTACACCTGTGGCCGCAGAAATGAAGGTGCTTTTCGAATTTTATTTTCTAAATATTTAGTAGCAGCGTTTGGAAGTTGTAGTACTTATGGATTGTTTATTGGGCATCGGCGCCATCAAAATCGACTCGGTACAGGAAGTTAAATGTTAAACTCCTTGTCTAGATCGTGAGGAATTCACAAACCAGAAGCTGGTGAAATTTGCAGCAGATTTCCGCTAAACTTTCAACCTCGGTCGTGTTAAATGGATGGTAAACGTGTTCATGTTGAATTGAGCTTAAATAGGTTTTTGAGCTTTTTCTCTTGGACGGCTGTAATGTTTAATGCACCAATAATCTTGCTCATTTCTTAGCCATTGTGGAGAGGCTGGTCTCCTGTGAAATGCTGCAGTAGAATCACTTTACAATATCGTTCTTCAGCTTTGGGTGTTTGCAAAAAAGCTGTTCTTGTATTTCACTGCAGTTTTGCTTTTTATTGTTGGAAGTTGCTTTGCTGATGGTTATTCCCAGTTTCAGGTTTCACACTCACTGTGCTGTTTGAACTTGATCTTGCTCTGGTTCTGGAGCAGGGTGTCCAGCAGTTTGGGGATTTTTTTTCCTGTTCATTGTCCGGTGTAGTGAGTTTTAAGGAGGGGAACTACCAAACTCTGCTGGACACCACCTCTCCAGGACCAACTTTGGTTGCTCTAAGACAGGGGTGCCCATACTTTGGAGTGTGAGCTATTTTTCAAATGACCAAGTCAAAATTGGCTACCAAAGAAATGCTAAGATTGAATGATTTTTTTTTTTCTTACTTGGTCAGGTTCCTCCACTCGTTTTTACTCCCTTTTAGAAGTAAATAAATTATTAGCCACTGACTTGTTTGCTGTAGTTTAGCAGTAGCATGCACGGTAACGCTTGTTACAAAAGATGAGGACGGATTGGCTGTTCTGTATGTCAGTCAACTGGCAAACGCCACAGAGGGGATGGATGATTGAACCACGAGCCATAGAAAACCCTGCAGTACAGATGGAGCCACCGTTTACTGCGTGGTCTCATGTGCGCTGTAGTTTTTGATGAGCAGGGCTCCACAATTGACGTATCGTGCACTGCTCATCTAAGAGGTTTGTACTTATTGATTTGTTTCAAAGACATTTGTGTTGTTCAGGTTGTATTTGGTGTCGGGCAATGGCGTCTATCTGGAGCATGTGAAGGGCTTTCTGTGGAGGAAGAGGATGGTCCAGAACTGGCTCTTTCAGGTGGAGAATGCATGGGTCAGACAGCTGCTTCCAGACGAGCTCTATTCACTCCTGGAATACGACACCAAGATCCCTCAAGGCAAGTATAGTGAGTTTTGCAGGGGACCAGTGCAGCGAGAACGTTCCTGATCTCCACTATGGGATATTCTGGTATTTAACAGTGTGCACACTTGCTGATTAATGGCTCGTGTCCAGCTCAGATTGATTTCTCTGCTCAAACACCTGGAAATTTAAAAAGTGAATTGAGTTTTTGAGGAGAGGAACTACAAAACTGTGCTGGACAACCAGGTGCACACCTGTAATGGAGGGTGTACATGAGAGCTCCCAGTTGGGTGGAAGTGGTTACAGTCACTGAACGGTAGATGTTGCATCCAAATGGTCGAATGAAGCTTCCTTTCCAGTCCACTTTGACTGGCCTGGCCATCACGGATCTGCTCTACCAAGAGGCCATGATCCATAGAGCCCGAATCAGGGACCGAACTTGCTGAGCACACATATAAACCTGTTAAATTAGGAAAAGAGCTGTTGACTTGGAAAGCTCTGGTTTCTTGACTAATCCATTGGATTGGATCACTTACCGATTCCCGAAAGCTGAAGAGAAACGAGCCTGGGACACAGAGCCGAAACTACTACCTGCAGTTGGACTCCGCAGTGATTTTACAATTTCCCAAAGACCTGTAGTTCATGGGCATTGACTTCATGCCAGATATCTAGACATGTTTTTGTAGACCTTCAGGGTTTGCTTTGTGTTTCTTGAGCTTCAAAACTGGACACATGTCAGAAAACCATATTCCACATTAACTTTTTTACATTTGTTCATTTTTCTGACTTTTTGCGACTTCCAGGTGCAGGAACGATCAAGCATTAGTTCAGACATTGCAGCTCTCACGTCAGTGCTGTAACGTTCAACTCATTCCTCTTAGTAATTAGAATACAGAACAAGTGCTACAACGTTACTGTCTGAGAGGCTAGAAAGCGAATAAACCATTACACGTCATTAAGTGCTTATAAGCAAGTCTATTACTACAGCATGGACATGAATTATTACTGTGAAGTAGAGCGAAGAGTCCAGGACCTTCATTGCCATCTTTAACTGAGTACAGTTCAGTAGATGAAGTTAGATTTTACAACGTCAGTACTGAAAAGGAGTTCTACATCAATGAGAGCAAGATTTAATTACATATTTTCAAGTAGCATGAACAATGAGTAGGAAACAGTTCTGTAGATTTTGCATCTGTTCAAAGTCAATGTAGACTTTATTGTTGGAGGTAGTCTGTTTAGTCTTGAGGTGCTTCTTGAAGGTAGATGTTCTGCTGTTCTGATTCCACCAGTGAGGGAGAACAAAGGAGAAGAGTCTGGAGTAGTGTTAGATCAGCGAGTGGAGATTCCATCCCCACATGGAATCTGTGACCTGGGTGTAGATCTGGGTGAGCCATGTAGCTAGGAACAGATCTGTTGACGAGCATCAGGATCCAGTGCCCGTCGACCACAGGTTGTTTTGAGAATCTGCTTAAATAAGTCAGCTAGACTTGATCTTTACAACTTACCACTTCTGTAATTTCCCAACTTAAGAGCAAGTTTTGCAATGGTGGTAAGGAACTTGCTCTTGTAATCTGAAGGTTGCAGGTTCACGTCCCATTCCAGGCACCTACTGTCCTCCCTGGGTACTGATGATTATCCCATCCTCACATGGAGCAGCAAAGGGCAAGTTTACATTTAGTGGGTACTGGTGGTTAGGATCTTGCCTTTGGGATCAGAAGGTCGCAGGCTCAAGTCCCGGCCCAGGCACCGTCTCGTACTCTGACAAGTAGGCAGCCATCAACAGTGCCCAATGTGTGGATGGGTTGACTGCAGAGGCTACACTTTATTGTGATGCATCCCCTCTGCATCCTTTTCTCTGAAAGTCTTTGCACCCCTCTAGCCCACCCACACCCAGAGCGAGAACATGGCTGGATGAGGTGCATTACCCTGCGTTAATTGGTCTTCAGATGCTGCTGTTGTTTAGTGTTGGAGTAATTCCGGTCCTGAAGGTGAAACCCTGGAGGGCGTTCACCCTTGGCGTCCTGAGCAAGTTCCATACATCACCCGTTTATTTGTGACGAGGCGTCAGTGGTGTTAATTGGGATTTATGACCTGCTGCTGCACGCTGTGCTGACCCTTGGACACGGTGGTCAGTTTATCAGATGGCTGCAGTCTTGCAGGTGATTTGTCTTGTTTTCCAGCTTAGAAAAGCAGGTGCCTGCTGTAGCACCTACATAGAGAAGAGATTTTTCATGTTTTTGAAGAGCAAATTCAAACATTTTTTTAAATTAGTGAAATTCGGTGGTTGTTGTAAATTACGTCAGTGGTTTAATTTGATAATTGGAGCATTTAGCGGCAAAATTGTTCACCGTGCTGGCAAATGTTTAAATGTAAGCTTTAAAAATCCTCAAGTGGATACCACAACTTGCAAGCATGGGAATTTTTTTTTTTTTTTTTTTTTAAAGAATTTAACTTTTTTAATTCAGTACGTCAATTAGCACAATTTCTTGCATAAGCCTGTCAAATTGGTAACTTTTTTTGTGGGTTCCTCTACTAGAACTTCCTGTCTCTTCAGAAGCAATAATTGCAAAAACTCATCGTTTGGGCTTTTAAACTTATGATCATGTCGAGTTTAACTGTAACAATCCTTAAATGTTTCTATGTAATATCACTTGCCAACAGACCATAAGCTCATTAAGAGTAAATGTGAACTTGACCGTCCACCATCTTTGTGCAGGTAGTTTGTATGGGAGCGCTCCGAGTGCCCAGCTGAGTCGGCTAATCTGGCTGTATCTGCACTCGGGTCAGCAGCACTATTTGGAGGCGGTGAAGGAGATGGTCCTGCAGTGTGCTCACGCCCGCCTGAACTACCTCACCGCCAGCGCCCTCTCGGCATCTGGCAGCCATTTGTGGCTTGGGACGCCACTCATACCTGAACCTCAACCCTTCAGAAGATCAGACTTTTGATTTTTGTATGTATATTTTAAATTTTTTTTTTTTTTTTTAATACAGTTTTTAGAAAAACAGGTTTTTATACATTTTACATTTTTGGAAAATTTATTGTGGACTGGCTTATTGCGACATTTTTGGGATTGTATGTACTAAACATTTTAAGGACTTTTTTACGAATCTGCCTGAATGTGGCTATGTGGATGAGAGACCTGGTGCAGATTGGTACCATTTTGGACACAGTGTGACTAATTGTAGCCTGTATCATGGTTCTGTATGCAGGTTTAGGCCAAAACTGTTTTTTATCGAAACAAACATTTTCCCAACTTTCACTGCTGCATTTAATGGACTTTTATTGGTATTTAGTTTAGTAAGACCACATTTGAATATGGAGAATTTAATTACTATGCCAATTTAATTGGCAGTGATGTCTGGCATTTCAGCTTCAAATTCTTAATGCTCAGGGAAGATAAACATCGCCTTTTTGTATTGTCTTGCTTTCCCTGAACACAGCAGTGGTCCTGAGACTATTAAAGTCCTTTCCAACTTAATGTCTTATTCTTTTTTTTAAACCACCCGACACGCAGTAAGAAAAGTGATTTTTAGAAAAATAATTTTATTTCTGTACAAATTGAAAGCAAAGTTCTTTTTTTTAACAAAATGGAAAAATACTTGTCAATACTATTTTTTGAAATTGGTACATAAATAGAACTTTGGCATATGTAAAGACTAGCTGAAAAACTAAAGCTTAAACTACGTTTAACCCAGTGAGAAGGTCTATACCGTACGGTAAAGCCAGCCAGTGGCCTTTAGCGCGTTCAGAGTCGGCCATGACAACCCTGCACTTCCCTTTGCCTGCATCTGCAATACAATCACTACACCGTTCAGCATGCGCCATCTTCTGCTAACGTACAACACAGGAGATGCAGCAAGTACGCTCCTCTCTCCGCCTCGTGGCCTGAGTATAAATCTGCCTCGTCTGTGGCTATGGCTTAACACGACGGCTGGTTTCATCAGTGTGGTGCAGCTCAGCAGGGGAGTCATGCCAGTGATGGAAATCCTGCTTATTTACATGGACACAGGATTGGGACTTGACTGCATAGATTTGTAAAGGCACAGTTAAAAACGATGAGTAGGTGCTGGTAAATGAGTTTGCATAGCACTGAATCTAACACAACCAGCTTCAGCTCCTCAGCTTTACAATACACATGCACATGATGGAAACGCACGGACCAATATAGTTTAGGCCCCATGCAAAACCAAAAAATAGCGCTAAATACATATACATAAGAATAAATTGTTAAAATAAATATCTAAAACATTCGTCTTGCAAATATGTGCGTAGGTTGTCATGACCGAGTCATATTACAGAGAATACGACATCGAAACGATCCAACACAGTTAAAATTCCTCTGAAATGGAAAAGAAAAGCGATTCCACCGTATTGGCGGCATCGTAACACTGTCTAATCAAAATACCTGAGAACCATTTTGCATTGTTTTTATACATTTCCCCCCAGCGTGTAATTTCATGTAGAAAAACCCATGTGCGTTTCCCTATTTAGCAAGTTGGAGTTTTCTGATCGGATGTGAAGGTGCCCAAAGTCCCTGCACAGGTTGGTAGTTCTACCTCAACCCACTCCCACACCTGGCAACAAACAGGGGAGTTGAACCACGTGCGTTTGAGACGAGAAATTGCCGAACTGTGTTGGGCACCTCTGAACATCCTTCATCTTTGGAGCTACACGAGCGCCTCCTTGGGAACAGAACAACTCTGCAGTTCCTGAACAGTTTTTGATCTTCAGTAGATCAGACCTTGAGGTTCAACTGCAGAGAAGTTTCCTGATTTAGGTTTTTTCCCTCCGAGAACCAAAAAAAATTGACCTGCAATCCAATTCGGTTACCATCAAAATTCTTACACGTGCTGCCGAAAGTGAGACGCCCTTTTCTTGTGCAGCATTTTTCTGTAGTAGGAGCTTTACAGTGAGCCTGGGTTGATCATAACGGCGATACAGTCCTAGAAGAAAACCACAAATGATGGGGAAAAAAGTGAATTCTAATAAAAATACTGAACGGAAGATGGTCAGACCACCGTGTGAAGGGAATCTGCTTCAACGTCAACCCGCGACCGGAGCAGCAGATGGAGGATGGACCAGCGTCTTTGGGTGAAAAATGGCTGAGGATTTGTGATGTTTTGGGACCTTGGACGGGGTAACAAAATGGATCATCACAAGGCACTTGATGGAGCAGCACTAACCATTTCACACCCCTTTCCCTATTGGCTGGAGGAAACAAAAAAATCTGTGGTTCCTATTGCATTGCTGTGGGTTCCTGTAATTGCTATGTAGTCCCAATAAATATACAGAGTTAATTTACTCTTACGGAACCTTATCTTAACTGAAGAAGAGCGTTTAGACACAGACGTCCTTGTAAACTATATTCACAGCTTGGTCCAACATTCAGTAGTTTCTCTCATCGTTTCCCTTTGTCGTCCCGTCCGCACCGGCTGTGAATGGAAGCCCTACAGCAGCAGGACGACTGGCTTCCAGGGTGAACCTCACTGCGTCACGCAGTTTTCCCCCATGTCCTGGGCGTAGCGGTCTGAGATGATGGTGCGCAGGTCATCGATGTCCTTCCTCAGCTCACACACTTCCAGCAGCTTGGCCCGCAAGCTGTCCTCCACCAGCGGCTTTTCGTTCTCCTCACCTGAGCAGCTCATCGCTGGAATATGGAAACAAACAGCACATGAGAAACAGAAGCTCTGTCTTCTGACATCACACTGGGGCACAAGCTGAACCTTAAAATCCAACTCTTCTTAATGGAAAAAATATCACAATTGTATTTTGAATGTGAAAGAACTTGCAAATCAGATAATAGGGAAATGAGTGGAAACTACTAAGTATTGCAATAAAATCTGATAAATTGATTGATGAGCACCGGTTCTAGCCATGGGGAACCCTTAGCTAAGATGTGTTCACAATGACAGTCACTTTAATATTTTATTTGCACCAGTAAACCATAATGAGTGCAAATATTGATTTGAAAATATTGTCTCTGATTTGCCTAAAAATTGAGCAGCAAAAGAAGTGGATTAGAAAATATTGTAATTTTATAACATTGACACATTAAACTAAGGCATATTTTAGACCAAAATCATGAATTTTGTTAAATTACTTTTGATAACTAATATTTACAGAAACCTTTTGGGGGAAATGGTTTATATGCTGAGGAGGAGGAGCAGAGTGTGTGTTGTGTTGCGATCACAAGAATCTATAAGCAGAGCCACTGGTCGTGTCTTTTTAGAGATATACAGCTTTTAAAGATTCATTCTCAGGCCTGTAGGAAGCAGACTTCATGTTTAACATTTGATGTTACACTGAGGAAGAGTGAGTGAGTGAGTGAGTGAGTGTGTGTGTGTGTGTGTGTTTGATCTTTAGAAGCTATGGCTCACAGGGTTTGAGAGAGGGGTGAGATGAAGCAGACAGTTTGAACAGCGCTAGTGTCACTTTTTGCTCTTGTTGAAAAAATATATCCAATCAAAACAGCAGGCACTCTGTCCTAGTGCTGCACAATATGGATAAAACATCAGCATTGCGATTATGCAGCTACATATTGCAATTGTGATATTTTTTCAATATATTAAAGGGTTCAGAACACATTTCTGTAATTGAAAAAGCTTGAAGTATGAAAATATTAAAGCTTCATCCCCATCCTTTCAGTCCATATACTGTATGGAAACTAAAGCTTTAAAATCACAGCTCACAAAATCCAACACATTTACATAAATCACATTTTCTTACCCTACCCCTTCAAATGGAGGTTTTTAAGATTGTGATTGGTTAGAATTTCATTTGCATATTGCAGCCTTCTGTGATATCAGTATTGCGAATTATAAATGAAACGAGTATAAGGCCAGGCCCTCAGAAGGTTGTAGGTTCAAGTCCCAGCCTGTGCACCACTGAGCAAGGTACCGTCCCGATACACTGCTCCCTGAGTGCCATGGTGTGTTCACATAAAATAATACTTTCACTTCACTCAGATCATTTGACATATGAAATAATGAAATAAATAAGCCTGCCAGGGTGTAACCTGCCTTTGCTGATCGTCAGCTGGGATTGGCTCCAGCTTTGGTTTGGGGAATGAATGACATCATTGAATCAAAAAGATTAAACTAAATGTAAAAGGCAAATTACCCTGCAAATAATAATAATGAAATGAAATTAGGAAAGAAAGCTACAGGCTCAGACTCAGACAGTATCTGATCTCTGTAGTAAGATCTAGTTCAAGTTCTGTTTATTGTCAAATGTATGTTAACTATAAACTAGCCACCGCTATCTGCATTTTGTCTGTCCTATTTTATTTCCACATCTCTGTCCATAGGGGTTTGTATCTCTGAAAGGATCGTGGTGTACAGAGCAGGTGAGCACTTCCCATTGTAAAGATAAGTCAATAGACTGAACACTGAACATTACCTGACTTTTATGTAGCATCTAAAAGAAGGCAACGAACCCCAGAAGAATGCGACACAACCAACACGTGCATCTGGTAATGGGACGGGGCCTCAAGGGATCCCTGAGTGGATCCTGGGGTGGGACTTGAACCTCGGGCACGATCTGGAGCCTCCTTGGAAGCATTACAGTGACACCTGTGACCTTCTGATCCCAAGAGCAAGATCCTAACCTCTAAACTTCTGCTGCCCATTTGATCTAACAGTGCTGGAGGTTAATGTTCTTCTCTAAGTGCACAGAGCATGAGCAGCAGTGTGGAGCTTTAATGCTTCATCTGAGTCACGTGGTCATGAAGGACAGAGAACCGTGTGAAGAGAGATGATGCTCTGATTGCACTGAGCAGTGTGTGCGTGTGTGTGTGTGTAGTACTCACATTTGATGCCCAGCAGCAGTGCCAGGTTAGGCTCTTTGCCCTGTGCTCTCTGAGTGAGGATGCTGCAAAGAGCCTTTAAATCCAGCAGACACAGCGACATCTCCTTCAGTAAAGGTCCCACTTCCTGCGCTACGGGGCCCTGGGGCGGTCGGTGCACAACACCCTCCTGCCTTTGGTTCTGAACACACACACAACAAAAAAAATTAAAGCTAATGACCGACTTCAGGTCAGGGATACGGAGCCCTCTCCAGCAGTTTTGTTTCTTAAATACATGCAAATATCTTTACCCTGTTTAAATAATTATTTGACATCTAAACAAAAGAGGAAAAGGCAGAAATGAAGATTTGACCATGTACACGTAAACATTACGCAAATGTCATTCATTATTATGTAAATAAGAACAAAGATTTGTGATCTGTTCATATCCTTAAGCTTTCATTTAATTGGAAAATGTACAAAGAAAAGATTTCCAGTGTTTTCACAGACAAAACTTAAATGTATTTTATAAATGTAAACGAGGTTAGAATTTTACTCCTGATTCATGCTCAAAAAAAAGTTTTACTACTGTTACATCATCGTTCCTTTTACGCTTTTTAATTTCTTTAGAACTGAGGATACCAATTGCTGCAGTTTAATTTGTCTAATTCTCCTTTTTCTGATGAGCCAAAAATGGTCTTAAATCACAGTTCCCCTCTGCATCAATGGTAAAAACACTCCGTATATCCTCAACAATAGGCCGTCCCACATTCTAGCCCCCATTCTATAAGCTGCAGAAATTTATGTAAAATAACATAATCCATCCCATGTTATTAGCAGTTTTTTCTGAATTTACTGATCTGAAGTGGAAGAATCTAATTTGGCCAATCATTACAACTACTATACTGTAGTTTAGCATAAACAATAAAATGTATAAAATTTGGAAATTACTGATGTTGCAATGCAAAAACTACGCTGCAGAATTTAAGCTCTAGATTGTTGCTTTCGCAAAGTGACGCAAAATCCGAGAGTGATACCGGTGACAAAAGCGTGTCTGACATCAGTGACGGCAAAGCAGCACAAATCAAGTTGCTCATGGCGACAACAATGACTATGGACCTGATTTTGAAGGATTTGAAGAACAGTGTCTTTGCTTTGCGTTGCTTTTCAAATGGTTCGTTGCTGCAGTAAACGGTACATTTAAATTCACAGAATCATTTTGGGATGTTGAATTCCAGACAAACATCAAACTTGTTGAAGTTGTTTTATTTTAGGCTCTGCACTGTGATGATTTGTCCACCTATTTAGAAGAAAGACTCCAAAACGTTCCTTCCCACTGCCATCAGACTCCTAAATGAGTTAATTGTTACACTTAACAGTACTGCTTCTTTTAGCACATACTACACTGTAAATAACCTGTAATGTGTTATTACTAGTATTTAATGTTCTTACTGGCACTGTGTGGAAGCGAATTTCATGATACTGGGGAATGTTTTCTACTGTACATTTGATAATAAACCCTTTAATCTGAATCTAGAAACAATGTAAGTGCGTAAGATGTGATTGTTCTCAGCATTTCATGTCATGTTTTCACACTAAAACCTTGGCCCTGTGTGTGTAAATGTGTAATAAATACCATAATTATTATCTAAACCAGGCAAGTTCACAGTCATGGCTGCCAGGGTGTGTGTGGTGCTGAAAAATGTTCATTTTTAAAGGAACTGCTGGGAAACATGGCCTTTTTGTATTGGATGTGTTTGTCCATTAACACATGTTATTTTGGGAAGAAACCACACGAACATGTTGAGAAGTGACAGCTGCTAATGGCAGCTCAAATGAATGTGTGAATGATAGTGAATTAAAGTTCCCTCTTGAGGTGACATGCTTTTCAGGACCGATTCGACTGAAAGTAATGAAACGTGTTGAATGTTAAGCAGTTGTTTTGGAAATGTACAGCCTCACTTAATGTTGAGTGACACACTCCAAAGGCATTTCAGAGTGCTGGAGTGAGCTTCTGTTTCAGGGGTGATGAAGAGGAGCTGCAACTTTGATCTCCTGCAACGGCGCTGACGCTAAGCGAAGGTGAGGAGGTCTGCCGATTGCCTCCAATTATGTCAAAAGATGAAAGGCCATGTACTCTCCAAAAAAATCATGAGGCATTATGCTTTCCTGGTGTTAGAACCATAAAGGCTATCATCTCAAAGTTTCAAAGAAAATATGAAAGTTTTAAGCCGGGTACTATCATAACCCATGAATGTGTGACAACTGAGAACCAAGTGGCTCTGAGGAGGTGGATTAACCCCTTTCTGAATGGACTGCATCCACAGCTTCACTCCATTACTGACAGACAATTTGCGATGGCTATGAGCAGTGCAGGTCATCAAGGTTAAATCTGCAGCCACATATGTACAAGAGTGAGTGTGTGAGAGAGTGTGGGCTGAGTGCAAGACAGACAGCGGAACATCCCTGCTGATAATGGGCTCCGATGCCCTGTCAGCTGGGTAATAGATGGCCATAACACAAGGTTCTTCTGCTGTCGTTTTGAGCCCTGTGTGGTTCAGTTTGCATGGACTGGGGTGTGTGTGTGTGTGTGAGAGAGAGAGAGAGAGAGAGAGAGAGAGAGAGAGAGAGAGAGAGAGTACCCCGCTCTTTCTCTCACCTTGAGATGGCTATGTGAAAAATCACACCATGAATTATAATTGTGTGCTGAGGCCCAGCTGCGTTATTCATGACCCGTTCTGCTATGAAAAGCACAGGGGAAGAACACTGAAGAGAGGAGGAAGCATAATGGCACGAAAATGAGCCTTCAATCAAGCCCTGACCTCCATAACCATGATCATTTGAGGACGAAGACTTGATGGCACTTCACAGTAGAGCTATATAATAAGTGCTGTAATGATAATGATCACAATCAAATATTTTCTGACATGAACTTTTCATATTTAAGGTATTTTTGATCAAATAATTGTCCAACATTCCCAACAAAGACTTTTTTATCTGTAGAAGGTATAGGAATTCTGGGTAAAACAGTGGGAAATTCAAGAGAGAAATATTCAGTGTTAAAATTAGGAATTAAATAAGGCTGTATGGTTTGAGGGGAAATATTTCGTTAAAAAAAGCCATAAAGATGAAAGATAAACCTTTTGTTCACTTCAGGGCTCAAAATACTACTCACAATAGTGCATGATTTGAGGTTTGTAGAATAGATCTATTGTACCTGGGAGAGGATAACCAGGTCCTCTTCTCGCTGCTTGCGGAGTTCCTGTGTGATCCCCCTCTCTTTCAGCAACTTCTTTTCCAGTCCCTGAGAGAGAGAGAGCACGAGGGATGACACAGTGTTCATTTACAGTAATCTCACTCACTTCTTTCACTGGAAGCTTATTCACTTCGCTGGTATTGATTACAGTCCATGTAAGACCTGGTCAGTCATCCAAGCACTAGCGCGGTGTATAATTTATGAGATGATGTTGTGATAATATTCTTGGAATTTTTAGCTCTTCAGTGGTGGAACTTTTCTTTTTTTTTCTGAAACCAGCATAGGAGATGCCAGCTGAGCAGCCGTTTCAGAAACGCAGATTTGGAACAGTTTTAGGCCAGTGAGCATAACCCTCACCATAAAAATAGAAAGTGCTGGTTTACTCCAGTTTTATACGCTCCGGCTCAGTGCTGGTGAAGTTTTTTGTTTCGTAACCTCAGGATCATGTAAGAAGTTCTACCTGACTGTGTTACTGTGTCGCACCTCAGCAGGGATGGAGCTGAGAGACCTGCTTATGTAGTTCAACAACCGACCACCTTCACAAAGGGGAAGTCCTTCTGTCTTTGCCATCAGAACATCATGACAGTGTGAACCATCCATCCATCCATTTTCTTCCGCTTATCCAAGGTCGGGTCGCGGGGGCAGCAGCTTCAACAGAGATACCCAGAC
>JBBIGC010000152.1:478834-492094 GCA_037576955.1 Lepidarchus adonis
GCACCTAACCCCCAACCGCTCACCATGTACGTCGCTCTGGATAAGAGCGTCTGCCAAATGCTGTAAATGTAAATGAAAATCTCTATGCTATATCTACAGTATCTTTACGCTATATCTACAGTATCTCTACGCTATCTCTATAGTATCTCTACAGAATGTCTACAGTATCCCTATGCTATCTCTACGGAATATCTACATTATCTCTACAGTATCTCTACGCTATCGCTACAGAATGTCTACAGTATCTCTATGCTATCTCTATAGTATCTCTATGCTATCTCTACAGTATTTCTACGCTATCTCGACAGTATCTCTACACTATATCTACAGTATCTCTACGGTATATTGTTGTTTACCGAAATGTTCACCTGTACTGTAGTTCACCTGTAGTTAAAGAACAGAGAACCCAGAGAACCCAGAGAACCGAAATGCACCCCAATAGAAGCCAGCGTGTAGCTTCTGAAGATCGGGTTGAAAAATGCTTGAGTGTTCCTTTAAGCAGAAGTGACAACTGTCTGGGAGAGATGTTTGGGTGTTGCTCCCTCACTTCCAGCCAAGTCCTCCTCTCCCAGGACGTGGTCAGTGTCTCTAAGGGACCCAGGCAAAGACAAAACAGCAGCAGCACATCCTTCTACCAGCATAACGACCAGGATGGAATTCTTGCACTACCCCTTTCCCGAGGCCCTGGAGGAGGCGTTCATTATCCAAGTTAATGACTCGTTTCAGAGGCGAGTGATTGGTGCTTTCAATCTGTAATTCACGATTTCACGCTCGCTGTTTATCAGAAAGGAACGAAACAAAAGAACCAAGCCGTCAGTGTCACTTTGGATTCTTTCCAGTATCTTAAAGACGTTCGTGACAAAAGGGGATGTTGCGGCAAGTGGCGACTTCCAGAGAAATCTGAGCTTTAAAAAATGAATGTATTCATCAAAAATAAAGAGAAAACACGATGAAGAAAGGTGAGCGTGGACATAATTGTCCTCGAGCCTGTGGTGTGGAGAGCGAGAGAGAGAGAGAGATGGCATCTGTGGTGGAGAGGTGTGGCTCACCTCATGAATTTCTTGGGCTCGGTGGGAGGGGTCGGTGGGGGCAGTGGTTTGCTGGTGTTGAGCTCCAGCTGGTGAATGGGGGAGTTGGGGATGGGCTCGAGGCGATTGGGCTGGGGCTGCCCGCTCCCTGTCCCGGAAGCCTCCGCATTGGCCCTTAGATTGGGTGAGCTGCTGAATCGGGTGGCTGATTTGTCATTCTTTCGCTTTTGCTACACAAAAGGACACAAAAACAACAAAAATATAGGTGTATATATATATATATGCGTGTGTGTGTGTGTGTGTGTGTGTGTGTGTGTGTGTGTGTTGGAGTTGGGAGAGAGCAGCTCTGGTTAAAAAAGGGAGCTCTCTGATGTGATTTCCTATTCTCTCATCCATCCAAGCTCATGTGTTGATGGTCAAGCTTGCACCTGGAAGCGACAGTCGCTCTCAGCCAATCAAATCAAAATGACTCAAGAACAGATGTGGGGCGAAGGAAGAAGCTACTGAAAGTTTGCAGCTAAAAAGAATGGCTTGGAAAGCAAAGAAGATGTCCTGATGTCTAACAGGAAGAAAACGGACACACACACACACACACACACACACACACATATACTTGAGCATACAAACATATACACATGTAACATTGACACTGAAACACGTCGGAAGTTATAGAACAGTGTTACTCAAATCTGGAGGACCTGCAGGACCACAGCACTGCACAGGGTGGTGTCTGGTTCATCCCGTAGCCTGGAGCAGAGAAAACGCCACTCGGTGCAGTGCTGTGGGCCTGCAGGACCTGATTGAGAACACAGATGGGGCAGCAATGAACCACCTGCTCATGCTCACAGGCCTGTTGGTTTGGAGCTGCAGCTACACTGAAATGGGACGAACGCTTCCCTCTGTCAGGACTAGGGGTACATGAACATGGATAATGAGAATTATAATTTAAAATAAATATGAAAACTTTTACAATTGACCACCTGTGACAGTGTTATCCACTATGCTATCCAATCTTGGTGAAGTTTATTACTACGATATATGCAAAACGGCTAAAAAATCCGTCATAATTATCTGCTGTAATTCCGATTTTGGACAGATCACCCCTAGTCCAGACGCACGTTCCCAAAAGCACCCCAGTGTTGAGAAGAAACGAACCATCGGAGCTGACGTTCCACATTAACATTACCGTGAGCTTTGTGCTGCAGTGCTTTTGAGAGAGCTAATGATGAGCTCCTCGTTCAGGCATGTCATGGGGAGGCATGAGTATCGTTCTTCATACACACACACAGCCGCTCAGTCCTACGTGTCTGCCTCTGATGTAGGAATGAAGGTTTGATTGGGTGAAGGCCGTGTAAGAGCTTCTAGCTGCGTGTGAGAGCAGCACATACACACATTCCACCATTATTATTAATATTATTATTATTATTATCCATCACCGACTCAAACAGTGGAGGCGTTTCTCTCCATGATCCAGCAGCTCCTGAGAATTCCTCCAGGGGTCACACCATGGAGTCTTCAGTGCATCATGACCCTTTGAAAAGGTTCGTCTGTGCTGAACGAGGCTAAAAAGGGGCGAGAGTGGTTAAACTTACCTTGATGAGGGGATTAATCACGCCGACGTTGGGGCTGGCGTTAAACACTTTGTTGAAGTTGGTCTCTCTGTTCACGAGCTCGAGCTGGTAGAACTTTTTGTCGTCCTGTGTACAGCAGGGGAAATCTCAGTCACTATTTTACAACACAGACTCATGATCTGAAACCACATGGTCTTTAACGCTGTGCGCACTGGTCACTTGTACACGCAGCTCATTATACAATTTCTGATAACTCCCATTTACATCTTGTGCTATATTTTTACCTTTTCTTCTATATTCATTATATAAATATGTTCTTACTGCTGATTCTACTCGCCCAGTACATTTGATTGAAATGTTGACCCTACACATGATCAGTTCAACTTTGATTGTAAGTTGATTGATTGTATAATTTTCAATAAATGTTCTGACTTCCTGTTCTTTCCTACAGATCAGATGAACACATTCCAAATTGACTGGCCAGTATTTCAGTGACTGGAATCACAGGGAAATTACTAACCAATGTGTATAATACTACTACTACTACTAATAATAATACTAATAATAAAAATAAATAACATTAATAATAATAATACAAATAATAATAACAATAATAATAACAAAAACAATACTGCTACTAATCATTATTATTATTAAAAATCGAATCTATATAATACTACCGGTACTACTAAAAAGACTAATACAAATAATAATAGGATATAATAATAATAATAATAATAATAATAATAATAATAATACTTATTATTATTAGTAGTAGTAGTAGTAGTAGTAGTAGTAGTAGTAATAGTAGTAGTAGTATTGTTACAATTGCTAATTACAGCTAAATTGAATTGTGTTTTTTCCCCCAAATGTTTATAAACCCCAAATGCTAATGCAACATAGATCAATTAGGACAAAAAAAAAAAACTGCCTCACTATGTTTATCTTGGTTTATTTGATTTTATGTGCATCTTTAATACAGCCACTACTTGCTTTTCTCTCTTTTGTTTAATTGTTGACTCAATTAAACATGTTCGTTAGTTAAAATACTTTGACAAGAACCAATCAGAGCCATCGGGAGATACAAACTGCTACAACTATGGGCCATGTTCAGCCATTGATGCTCAATGATGGCCTCACAGTGTCCAATGGCTTCTAGTCAGCTGTGTATGTTGGGCCCTTAGTGAAAACAAAGCCTCTGTGCAACAACAGGAAATGCGTCATTGTTGTCAACGTTGATAACAAATAATATCAGTAATAGTGAACAGTTTTGTTTCAAAGAATCAAATAATCCAGAGAGTAAAAATCCTCATCATTGGAGCAAAATCCTGGGGAGGATTTGACTTTCTGCACCTGAATTTCCATCTGGGCCAAAACGATATAAACTGGGCCATGAAGGTGCGTATAGCTCAGTGTAACTGGCAAGAATCTGAATATTTGTGCTCATATCTGATTACTTCAGATGGTCATTTAAGTTCTGAGGCTGAAACTAGACGAGTACTGTAGAAAGTTCTGGTATCAAGGGTTCACTCACCACCAGCTTCTTGACCAGGGCTTCCCTCTCAGCCACCATTTCCTTGAGCTCAGCGATCACCTGGAGGTCTTCAGGCCTGCTCTCTCGGTTCCTGAACTTCTCTTCTGTCCCCTCCAGCCTGAAGAACACAGCAGGAAGTTCTCTTTTCATTAAAAAAATATTATCAGCTGTCTCAGCTTGTCAGGAACCAGCGAAATTAGACTTCTTTGGAACTCAGACTCAATTATTGCAGAACGCTCATGGTCCTAGGCTTTGAGTGCTTTGAAAGCCATTAGTTTCGAATCAGTGTGAAGGTAACATCCCACTTCACTGTCTCCTCTTTAATCTCCCAGAGCCCGGTTTGGTAATTAAAATCAGCAGCACCTCTGAATACCTGTCTCACTCAATGAGCCCTTCATCTCCAACGATCCTTTCATTCTCAACATGAATAGCGTCATTGTGAATCAATATCTGCTCGCCCTCTGGATTACTGCAGGATAATGGTCGTGCAGCAATCGCCAATGCAGTTCTCGCTCTGAGCCTTCATGTATGATTGATGACTTTCCTCAAATGAAAGACTAGCTTAACGATTTGTCTAGCAGTAATTATCGGGGTCCAAAAACTTTTTCCTACATGAAACTATGGACAGAACTTCTCAATTGTAATGCAATGGCTTAATACAAGCCCATCGAGAAAATTAAGTTACATTGAGTCTGAATGTACAAAACAGTCACAAGCTTCTCACATGATTAAAGATTTCCATGAACTTAATTTCTCAATATGTCCAAAAATGATGGGTCACGGGGAAGCTGGAGCCGATCCCAACTGACCACGGGCAATGGGCCGGTTGGATGAGGGGCCAGCCTGGACAACCACCCATTCCCACTCACACCTACAGGCAATGATTGGAACACCGTTGATCCAAGTTGGGTGGTGGGGAAGCTGGAGCCTATCCCAACTGACTATGGGCCCAAGGAGGCCAGTCCATCACCGGGCAACACAGAGACAGACAACTATTCACATATACTCACACCTATGGGCAATTTAGGGTGCTAGTCATCCTAAACCACAAATCTTCGAACTGTGGGAGGAACCGTGAGAACCCGGAGGAAACACAGAAAGAGCTTGTACACTTTACGGTGAAAGGCACCTGCGAACCCGAGACCTCCCTGCTGTGAGGCGACAGCACTAACCTTTGTTTGGAGAAGGTGTGCCATTACTTTTAGACATAGGCCTTCGTTTTGGGCCTTAAATATGAAAATCACTACATTCACATCTATTCATTTACATGCAAACATTTGGCTGAAGCTTTTATCCAAAGCGACTTCCAAGCTACAGGAGCAATCAAACATTTTATCTGCGCAGGACAACACTGAAGTGAGTGCTAAAGTTTAATTTAAATACAGACGGCAAGTGCTACAACATGAAGCATGTATAGAACATTACTATCTGGAACCATAATCTAAACTAACGTGTATGTGTCTCATAATTGTAGTAGTTTTAGGTTCTCTTTAATAATGTCACCTTCATGGGTATTTCAGCACAGAGACCTTCAGCCTGAGTTCCAGGGTGATACACTGTAAACTCAAAGCTTGATGAGTATGTGGCCTCCTAAATAAATCAACACTGCTGATCCTACACTCCTCCCAACGACACTCAAAGTGACCACAGAATCCAAAACCACAGGTCTGGCCACAGACAAAGTACCGCGCAGGGAAAACCAAGGCCACCAAATATGCATGAGGCTTAAATGGGCAGAAATGTAACACTGGTTACACTGAAAGTTGATTGTCGGCGTGATTAATTGCATCAAGGATGGGACCGTCATTAAGACAGATTTGTGTTATACTTAATTAGGAAGCTGTAAATCCAGGGCCTCCAGGGACGCCAGAGATGGCACAGTTAGAAAACAGTGTGAAAGTTCTGCGTTAAACACTGCTCCACTGGAGACCTTATTCTGTTAGTCACTAAAGGGCTACTTAGCACTCTAAAAAGTGTACGAGTTGCAGATTTCCATAATCGGATGCAAAATCAGATGCAATGTTGGCACAAATGCACTAGCTGTGTTTTAAAAACATCATTAAAGGGAAAAATGTAAAATGCACTGATGCTCGTCGGTTAGGAAATGCTAATTTAAGAGCAATTTTGTCTGCTCTGTTTGAAATGTAGCAGTATATTAAATGAGGGAGTGTGTAATATTCACAATATGATCAATTCTATCAGTTAATTTAATGTCATTCTATTTCATAACAATATGAATAATAATATGTTGAACTAATATTGCACTTTTCACAATCCCAAGGCCGCTCAACAAAAATCACTGAAAAGAATGAAGAGTAGAAAAGTTGTTTTTGGAAAGACTAGTCTTTAGTTCAGATCTGAAGGTAGAAAGCGAAGACTGAGGGAGAGAATTCCAGAGTTTTGGGCTATAGCCTCCAATAGCGGAAAATCATGTGTGATTGAACAGCCAGAAGATCACAACCAGTGAACCTGAGAGGAGATCAGAGTGGGAGGGAGGAGTGAGATTATGTAGAGCTTTGAAGAAAAGATGCAGGAAAGAGAGTTACAGTCAATGCCAGACATAATGAGACAATGAACAAGAGAATGGGCATCTATACTACTCAAGGTAATGTATGGAGTTGAGCAATGTTATGAAGATGAGTAAGTGAAGATACCAAGATTTCTGACAACAGAAACACTTAACACCCCATCAATGTTACATCGACTGTGATTTCAGATGTTTGAAGTCAACCAGTAAAACCTCAGTTTATCTTTTATTCAAAGCTTTAGATCTGAAATAACACAGTTATATAATAGTTCAGTAACAGTTCATTGAGAGGAAGGTCTAAGAAAGGAGTGAGCTCTGAGATTGAACTGAATATCTTTAACATAGATGTGAAAGTTGAGGCAATGGCTGCGAATAATCTGTAAATGTAAATGAGAAAGAGAAGGGGCCCAAGAACGGATCCCTGAGGGACACCACATGGACTGAAACATATGGAGCAGATTCTCATAACAGGCCAATTTATCTACTGAGGAACACATTTGTGCTTTCAGGTCAGAAAAGAGGGTGAAGAGGTGCAACTACTTAACCGTAATGGTGATATTCATTCATAATGATTTATTGCATTTGTAACATGTTTTGAGGGCATTCCCTGCCCCAGTTTTGAAGCTCCAGAGAACCAAAAGCTGTGTGTTTTCTATATAGTTCACTCTTACTCAAACAACATACATGTACCAAGTATGTCCTGCTGTAAATAACCGTCACTACTCCACTACATGGCTGATGTATTTTGCCAAATTCTCGACTTGTGTAAACTGGGCAGTCCTAGTGTTTTGTAGCAGCCCTCTCACCAATCACAAGACTGATGTGGGTTGTCATGATCACAGTTTCAATAAAACTGGGTTCTGCTTTTGTGTCTGTGTTTCAGTCAGAGAAACATACTGAAAAGTATCTGACGACCAAGTAGAAACAAACCTAGCAAGCTGTTGTATATACACTGCTCAGCCATAAAATTGACACCACCCGCTTAATAGTGAGCTGAAACAGCTCTGACTGTGTGTTGGTACCACACCACACTCTTCACACTTAACCCTATGGCCGATTCACCAGTTGTCCTTCCTATGATAATTTTTGGTACTGCACACCTGGATGATGGAGAAATGCTCTTGAAATTTCAGTTCAGAACTTCACCAGATGTTCCCTGTACTAAACTAAGGGTGTGTGTATAGTAATTCTCAGAGTTAAGTTCCTAAAGTCTAAGATGTCACTCTCAGGTCGAGCTTCAGCAGCCGAAGCCTGAGCTCTGGCGATGTACAACGGACTCCACTGGACAGATCAGCCTCCAGATCCACTGTGGTCATCAGAATTCAGCAGCTCTATGAGGTGGAAAGGGTGAAACTACCTAAGGGTGGAGCTCACAGTGAGGGTGAAGTTTACCGCTGATTATTGGAATCACTAGGCCTCACAGCCTTAAACTCCCTCAGTTTCCTTCTATCCCAGATGTTCTTAACATCGTCACTACATTTAGTATAAAACATCATGTCTACTCCATTTACACCTCACATTTCACCTAAAAATGGGCCCATAAAAAAGTACACCCCTTACATTTTTGTAAATATTTTATTATATCATCTCATGGGCCAACACTAAAGTGAGTACACCCCCCGATGTGAAAATGTCCAAATTATGCCCAATTGGCCATTTTCCTTCCCATGAGACTCGGGTGTCAGGTGTGAATGTGTTAAATTTGGTGTTATCACCCTCACACTCTCTCATACTGGTCACTGGAAGTTCAACATGGCTCCTCATGGTAAAGAACTCTCTGAGCATCTGAAAAAAAAGAATTGTTTCTCTAAATAAAGATGCCGACACTATAAGAAGAAGCCAACACCCTGAAACTGAGCTGCAGCACGGTGACCAAGACCATTCAGCGGTTTAACAGAACAGGTTCCACTCAGAACAGGCCTCACCATGGCAACCAAAGAAGCTGAGTGCACATCCTCTTTTGAAAATAGACGTATGAGAGCATTGCTGCAGAGGTTGTAGGGGTGTCAGTGCTCAGACCATACGCTGCACACTGCATCAAACTGGTCTGCAGGTCTGTTGTCACAGAAGGAAGCCACTTCTAAAGAAGATGCACAAGAAAGACAAGCAGACTAAGGAGCTGAATTACTGGGACCATGTCCTGTGATCTGATGAGACCAAGCTTAACTCATTTGGTTCAGATGGTGTTAAGCATGTGTGGTGGAAACAAGGTGAGGAGCACAAACACAAGTGTGTCTTGCCTACAGTCAAACACGGTGGTGGGAGTGTCATGGGTAGGGGCTGCATGAGTGCTGCCAGAACTGGGGAGCTAGTTCACTGAGGGAACCATGAATGTCAACATTTTCTGTGACACAGAAGTACAATCCCCTCCACTGACCACTGCTTTGCTAAAGGAACTGAGGGTAAAGGTGCTGGACTGGCCAAGCATGTCTCCAGACCTAAACCCTTTTGAGCATCTGTGGGGCTTCCACAAACAGAAGCTGGAGGAGCACAAGGTCTCTAACATCCACCAGCTCTGTGACGTCATCATGGAGAGAGGATTCCAGTGGCAACCTGCAAAGCTCTAGTGCTGGAAAATAATGGTGGTCACACAAATTATGGCCACAATTTGGACATTTTCACTTAGGGTTGTACTCACTTTTGTTGTCAGTGGTTTAAACATTGAGTTATTTTGAGGGGACAGTAAATTTACACTGTTACATAATCTGTACACTGATTACTTTACATTGTATCAGTGTGTAACATCTTCAGTGTTGTCCAATAAAAAGACTTAATAAAATATTTACAAAAATATGATGCGTGCATGTGTATATAAAAATCATGTGATTAACCATGATTACAATTTTTAAATATATTGACAGCTCTAGTAATTACACAGTTAATATGGTCATTAATATAAAGTGGGACCAGATTTACTTCATCAAATTGTTAGGCATAATTTTTTTCACATTTAACAGCAGCAGTGGAGGTATGTGAATTCAGAGCTGCTGGTATATAGTATGTGGAGGCTTTGCAGTCCTAGATGAGCTATTTTTACCATAAGCTGTGTAATAGTTGGATTTGGGTCTAGATGGTGCTCTCATTCAAGTGAACTTAAAATAGGTCATTTCTGCCAGAGCTATCCTGAGTCATAGAGCTTCTGTACACATACACATACACAACCAACAATGTCTTATTCAGTGTGTCTCATCTTTATCTTCCCATTGCACTTGCTCAAAATAAATGATCCTGAATAACCAGCATGAGACCCAGATTCTCATCATCAAACCTAGGGATTGGAGTCACAGTATATCTCACGATACGATATGCGCTACGTTGCTCATGATATTGATAATACACAGCAATTCTGCAATAATCGATATGTTGCACGACAATGACGTAGCAATACATCACAGAAACATGGGCCATTATTAATTTACATAAGGAACAGCAATGCTGTTGTCACCTTTCACATACTTTACGACCGCGGTTGGAAGCGCAGAGAAACCGCTACTTCAGCTTCAAGGCTTTACTTCTGTTCCCCTTTGTCATTTGGCGCTAACATCGTGCTACCAGCCAAACTACAACTCCCATAAAGCAACTTTTCCACCTATTTTCCTGCACCAGACACTACATAATCCACAATGCATTGCTCCCCATAAAACATGCCTTCACTCCAGCGCTAGTTTTAACCAGATGAATTATGGAGCGATTCGCTTCTGTCTGATCTAAATTATTGTTGAGGACAGTTCAGCAAACGTTAGATATAGATAATGATGGGGATGTGCAATTTTGCACACTTGGATAATTTGTCTTTCACAGTTTTCAAAGAAGTGTGTTTACTTATGTTGACAGTTCCCTTGTAACTTCATCCAACAAGTGAGGGGAAAGAGACCCACAGAGATACGACAGTCACAAAATAGTCCACGGTCTGTTACGAGTAATAAATGATGTAGTGAAACAGATGGACCACAGACCACACCTATATGTTCAATGGAGATGATAAAATGGGCAATGAGTATAGATATAAGGTGATAAAGTGGCCAGTATTATATTTAATATTTGGAATATACCATCAAATAATATGCCATTTTTAGAGGGGTTACTTTATAGGCTCATACATATCATGTTGTGTATCATATATTCACATTTGTCTTAAAAACATTTAAGCACCTTTAAGTGCCGGGGTAGTGGTTTAGGTACTTAGGTACTACCCAGGCAAGGTCACATTTCACTGTGGTGCTCATTGTGTGATGGTGTGTGTTCACGATCACAAATCGTCACTTTCATCTTCACACTGTATACGTATAACAGGTGAGGAGCTGTTAGACACGTGCATGGACGTACAGGCTGTGATTGTATACTCACAGGATCTGCAGGGCTGAGATCTTGTCCTTGAGAAGTTCTTGGGCCTTGTTGAAGTCAGACAGCATGTTCTGGGTCTCTCTGTTGTGCAGAGTGTTCAGCTCCACCATCTCTCTCTCATGCTTCTTACACAGGTCCTGCTCATGAGCCCTGAGAATGAACACACACCTCAGTCAGATTTGCTGATTAGGAAAATAAGTCAGATCTTCATTCCATTTTGTGAAACTTTTGATAATGAAGAGATCCACAGACATTGTATACCATACAGTGGTGCTTCAAGAAGCAAATTCAAGAGCGATTTTTAATTTAAAGTATGATTTATACAAGCAGAAATTGTTTATATTACCAGCCAAAAACGCACAACGTGCAGCAGTTACTCTCACAACTTCGCTTGTAAATCTGCATGTAACTGAGTTCTAAATCGATGTAATGCCAGTTTACATAAACAATATTATCTATCAAAAGGCAGCTTTAGACAGCTTGTCCAATCAGCATTCATCAGCCCAGTGTCCTGCTCTGCCCACTGTTCCATTGACTCCCAGAGAAGCTGAGATTCCCTGGAAGTGACAATTTCACTGTATTATTCCAATAACCGTTCTGTGCCTCATAGAATCCAGTGACGCTGAGCTTTCATACGTGTTAATGCACTTTTCAAATTTTTTTTTCAATGGTGTGAAAAGTGAAAGTAACTTTAATAAAACACGAAAAAATGCAGTACAGAGCCTCAGGTGGGTGAATGTCTCCCTCTGGTGGACGGACAGAGGAATGGCCCCAGTGTAAAACACAGTAGGCGCTTATGTAAAGGGTTTTTCCTTGCATCAAAATTCAACTTACAACACAAGGAACGGAACCCCATTGTAAGTCGAGGAACCCCGTACTTATTTTACCCTCTGTATATGAAACCCAAATATCTGCCAAAATCCCTCGCCCTGGATTAATGAAGTCTCTGTCTGTCTGTCTGTCAATGGAACCAGTACACAGAAACTGCTTCACCATCATCACCATGCACCATTCCAGAAGCTCATGCTGCCTTTGATACTGCTCGTCTATTAAAATTTCACATAGTTCTTTCCAGATTTCCACTTTTCCTCAATAACAACTGTCTTTTCTAAGAAAGGTGTGTATAATTCATCGTAGGCTCGGTGGGAGGGTATCACTAGCCTGCGTAAGTGTAAACGTTTCCTTCTGTTTATTTATTGATTTCCATTCATGACGGCCATGGTGGTTTTCCCTCCTGCATTACTTCTTCATGTTTTAGCGAAAGATACAGAATAAATCTTACAGCTTTAACACACTGACGCATGTGCTGGCACACACACACACATCTGAGCGTCCACGTTTACACACACACCCACAGCGACTGATTCATACATGTGTACGAAGGCTCGGAGAGTGCAGAAACTGGCTCTGCTGCTTTCCCAGAGTCGTTCTCCTCAGGGGAACAGAGAAGATTCTTTATTTATTTGCTATTTTTAGCGCAGGATCCGCTCCCATGTTATATAATTGGAAGTGAAGAGCTCTGTGTGAAGCACATGCATGCGTCAGCTACATAACATGAATGCAAATTGAAACAAACACACATGTGCTCCATACACACACGTTCTGAGTGTTTGAACATCACAGAAGCATCATCTTTGCAATTTAAGGCTGTGATTCCAATCGGAGTCTGCTAACAACATTATATATTCATTAAAACTGAAACATTAATATCATGCACTGGGTGAATAAGAAGATGACGGCTGGCTTCTTTCTTCACTGGAACAGGTAACAGTGCATCAACGAGCACTGACTGTTCATTTTCTCAATACAACACAAATATTAGGGGAAAATACATTTCATTCAATACAATCAGTGCTACTAAATATTCTGTGCACATTTCAATTTCATTTATATTATTTTTAAATTTTGTTTAGCAAGTTGCAGCCATAAAATTCTAAATTTGTGTTGATCAGTAAAACTATTAACAACCTATTATTTGTGGTTTTATCAGTTGAACAAAGACTCATGTAAATAGAGATTTTTGTCCCAACTTTTCTGGAAAATCAGTTACTTGTGCACCTGTTCTCAATCAAGTAATCACTTAAAAAAGACCTGAGTGAAGAAGAACAAAAGATCCCCAAAAGCTAGACATCATGCCGAGATCCAAAGAAATTCAGGAACAAATGAGAAAGAAAGTAACTGAGATCTATCAGTCTGGAAAAGGTTATAAAGCCATTTCTAAAGCTTTGGGATCCAGAGAACCACAGTGAGAACCAT
>JBBIGC010000152.1:530127-543099 GCA_037576955.1 Lepidarchus adonis
TACACTAGGATGTGATGTAATGCAGCTTGTATTCTACACTAGGATGTGATGTAATGTAGCAAAGGGCTGAAAAAGGTGAAGAGTCTGGATGCAGCAGCGGTGATTAAGTGAGAACATCATCACTGATCTGATCTTTACTTTGTGTTGTACAGTATATGCATTGGGGAAATACAGTATTTGCATTTATACATATGCACATACAAACATACACATACCAACTCTAAACATGTCGTTCTCAACTGCATGTCAATTTAGTTTTTACCAGATAATTTTTTCATTGCAAATTTTGCAAACATCTACGTAGTACATAATTTACATGGGTATGATTCTTAAATGGGAACCCTGGTTCTTGGCCTTTAGTGCAGTGTTCCCCAACCTTTTTCGCACCACGGACCGGTTTAATGTCAGACAATATTTTTACGAACCGGCATTTAAGGTGTCGCGGATTAAAACAACAAAATAAAATGATACGACCAACACAAAAACTGTGGTATTTTGTAAATATAATAATAAACGTGAATCCACTGTGTAATTATGTAACCTTTTTAGCAGCGTCTTCCTGAAATGCGCTAACAACGATCAGAGTAACGTCGTCCTCTGCCCCTCACACGTTCTGGTCGCTATGGTAACGCATAAACGGTCCTTTCAGAATAAGTTTTCGGTGCTGATGACTTTCATCCAGAATACCGGCAAAGTTAATGTCTCTAACATACATAGATGATACGGATTGAGATCGTTTTTGGTTTGTTTTTTAAGTTTATTTTTTTTGTACGGCCGGTACAAAATGCTCCACAGCCCGGCCTGGTCCGTGGTCCGTTGGTTGGGGACCACTGCTTTAGTTCACACTGTTATCTATTTCTATTTGTATAGTATAGTAATTTGAGTATTTTGTACATTTATGTATAGTGCTATTTATCTATCCATCTATCTATAATATATGTATATTTATTTACCAGGAAGATTGAAATCTCTTTTATAAGAGCAGACATACTCATCACATATTAAAGCACAATTCATACAACACAATATACAAATACAATATTTACAACGGGAGTGCTTATATGCGCATGGGCTTGTCAAGAAAAATAACTTTCACTCTCCATCACATTCTAAATAAGGCCATTGAATCCACTAATGGAAAAAAATGCTTCTAACTTTAAGACTTCTTGCAAATTTGCAGATACTGTTTTAATTTATGCGCCTAATGGTGCACTTCTTTCATTCAATGTAGTGGCTATGAATTTGCGTTCAGCAGGGAGTTCAGTGAAATGTGGGTTAATATAAAGCCAGTGTTACCCAAAAGTGCTGTGAACCACAGTGCATTCCCTGATAAGAGTCCCTCACATTGCCCAGAGACAATTTCTAATTGGGTTCACAGTAAGTTTAACTATTGTCTTGAATTTCCACAGAAAAGCACAAATTAATGCCGCAGCACTGGAATGAATTCTTCATTATCTCCATTGACCACAGAGGAGTGTCTATGGGAGACAGCGCATATTACTTCCCGGGGTTGAACTTTTGCTCTGAATGCTTCACCTGAGAGAGATGCAGATGCCCAGCTGTTGTCTTTAGTGAAGGTGACTATTTGTGATTGTGACCTTTAACCCCTCACACATGGAGCAGTGGACAGCTATCAACCGGTAGCAGTGTAGTGGGATGGTACTTTGCTCAAGGTACATCAGTACCTTTGGGGCTTGAACCTGCAACCTTCTGTTCACAAGAGCAAGGTCCTCATCACTAGGCTTCCACTGCTCAAGTTGATGCACTGATACTAAAGACATGGAGACATTTTACCTTAAACCAAAGTCGCCAGTGTTCTGGCCCCAGAACCCACAACCAATGGGAGAAAGTTCCTCAACTTTGTTAGTTTGTTGTGGCCTAGTGGTTAGGACCTTGCCCTTGGAATCAGAAGGTTGCACTGATGTCCCCTTGAGTGAGTACAGGAAAGAGCTGAGAGTCATTTTGTGCTGAATGAAACTAATAAATCCCGGGTCCCAACCACATCGTGCTACATGTGAAGAGATGCATCCACACTGAGTTGGAACGTTACCCTGAGTGAAGCTGCCTCTCAGCCATTGGAGATCGAGGCACGATGTCTCCCCCGCACTCCTGACCACGGTCAACATGAACAGAAGACGAAAGGGCATAATGAACACAAAGAAATTTTGTTTAGAATTTTTTCCTCGATAGCATCCGACGACGAGTTTTGATACAAAAAGGTTCTTACAGTATGATTCACTGCAAGCGGGCGGAGCGCAGGTGGTACGAAGAGAGGATTAGCGTACGGAAAGTGGCTCTTAGGAGACCGGCGTTTACCACAGACCGGCATTTACTACAGACCGGCATTTACTACAGACCAGCGTTTACCACAGACCGGTGTTTACCACAGACCGGCGTTTACCACAGACCAGCGTTTACTACAGATCTGCATTTACCACAGACTGGCGTTACCACAGACCGGCATTTACTACAGACCGGCGTATTCCTACAGATAATGCCATGGTTCCACCGGGAGAACTCTGGAAATGGGAACCCAACACACTGAGAAACGTGCTGTTCACTGAATTAGTATTAGTATTGATTCTAATATTAGGATCTGGAAGTAAAAACTCTCACTGCCTCTAAACTACTCTTACATATGCTGTATATTAAAATTTTTTATTTTACCTTGTATTTTGGAGCTCATACTTCAAATATGTTCTCTCCATAATTCTTTGGTTAGTTCCAAGTTACCTTTTCTGTTTGGCCACTGGTGCAGCTAGGCCGCTCTGCATCTCCGAAATATTAACTTTGGGCTCCGGACTCGCCCTCCTCCAGGTGCCACAGTGATTACCTGCCCATTTCAGACTCACAAGCTCAGTCAGTCGGTGCAAAGGCTCCTGAGTTTGTCACTACGTTTCTGAGCTGTGTTATTGACTCCTGGGCCCTGTTTCAGAAAAGTACACCCTGAGTTAACAAAAAAAAAACACTGGGTCATCGGTTTCACAAAGCAATTTTAGATTAATACTGAGTGAGTTACTACGACAACCAGAGGTGGACAATGTACCTAACGTTAGTACTTCAGTGAAAGTGTAGATACCACTAGTCAAATATTGCTCCAATACAAGTGAAAGTCATTCAGTCACATTTTACTGAAGTGAAAGTACTGAAGTACTTGCTTCCAAAAATACTTAAGTATTAAAAGTATAATAAATAAATACATAAAAAATAAATAATAAACTGCAAGCTGCTAACTAGGTGATTTATTAACTGGCATTTGCAATAACTCATGATTAACCGAGTATGCACAATGATACTTGTTACAAGAGGCCTCAGATTGGCTGCATGTGTAATGTGCTGGCGAGGGCCCAGCACGGGTATTTAGACAGAACTCCAAATGCAGAGGCGGCCAGTAAAATAAATAAACAAAAGGGAAACCGGACAAAAACAACTAAAAACAAACTAAGGACGATTGCTCCCTCACCCAACTACACCAACGGGGAGTGAACTCTATCTCGCCTTGAGCGAGTTTCGAACCCCGGCCTCAGCGCTCCCCAAGCCTGTGCCCTATGCGTTGAGCTATGGGGCCGCTCAAACTGGGCCAAACAAAGTGTTGGAGACTCAGCTTTGCGGGTATTCTGGATAGAAGTTATGGCAGAAAACCCTGAGATCCACAACAGCACTGAAAACTTATTCTGAAAGGAATGTTTATGCGTTACCATAGCGACCAGAGCGCATTAGGGGAAGAGAGGAGGACGTTGTTGCTGCATTTCAGGAGGATGCTGCTAATAAAGTTACATAACTACACAGTGGATTCACCTTTAATATTATATTTACAAAATATTACTTTATAAATATTACTGTAAATATAATAATAAACGTGAATCTGCTTTATTAGCAACGTCCTCCTGAAATGTGCCAAAAATCCTCCTCTCTGCCCCTAATGCGCTCTGGTCGCTATGGTAACGCGAAAAATTTCCTTTAGTCGTATCATTTTATTTTTTTGGTTTTATCTGCGACACCTTAAAGGCCGGTCCAAGAAAATATTGTCTGACATTAAACCGGCCCGTGGCGCAATAAAGGTTATGGACCTCTGCTGTAGTGCTGTAGTGTATTCGGTGGCTCGCAGTTCACTCGTCTTTTACGTTGCGTGGCCTCTCGTGTGCAGTACAGTTTATTTTGGAAGGCAGAGCTCTGCTCATTTCATTATGGCAACGGATGCTAATTTGTGTTCTCTGCACGGTGAAGAGCTGCCAACATTATCACCAATGTGGAAGCCAAGTGGCCAGACTCGGTTCATGACTCATGACAAAAATTGTACACAAGTGAAAAATACTTTTAAATATCTATAAAAGCTAAAGGGACATTTAAACAAAAGTGTATCCTTCTATCGTAGGAGAGTTTGATGGCTACTTTGCTGGTGACAGGGGGTATCAGTGTTTACCCTATTTGCTTGCCCAGGTTCTGACCCCTGACCCTATCTCCTGACCCTGGCCCATTGCAGTGATATAACCTGGCTCATTGCAGGACAAGAGTCAGAGCTGAAATGACCTGAGACCTGGTTCCAGTGCCTTCAGAGACTCAGGGTCACCCCAGAAGGGCGTGCGACATTTCTGTGGCATGTGAGATACATTTCCACAATTGGAGGAGAACACTGTCCTTCTGAACCATGTAATGATCCAAACAACGAGCATCCTGACCCTCCCACTGATGTACTAGATGGAAGAGCAGTCTGTACAATTCAAAGGGAACCCAAACGCAAATGTGCATGGTTCACAACCCTCTACCACACCCCAGAGCTGCAAGCTTAGACCACTTAGCTGAGGTTGGAATCAAACCCTGTTCGCGCACAGCGAGCGCAAATGACAAGCCACTGTTGACTGAAAAACGGTGGGATCTGTAAAATGTGCGCAAGTGCTTTTCGGGGCCTGAAACGTCAGGAGGCTGACCGGCGTGTGCCTGACTAAAAAACCCTCAACCACGTTTCCAACAAAGGGAAAAGCCTTCATCAATTATTACCGTCTTAAATATCTCTAGTCTTATTTCTCTCCTCTTTCTTCCTTCTCTCTCTTTTCCTTCTTTCTCTTCTTGCACTTTTCTTTCTCTCCTCTCTCTCCTCTCTTTTCCTTCTTTCTCTTCTTGCTTTCTTTCTCTCTTTTCCTTCTCTCTTCTTGCTTTCTTTCTTTCTCTTCTCTTTTCCTTCTCTCTCTTCTTGCTTTCTTTCTTTCTCTCCTCTCTTTTCCTTCTTTCTTTTCTGGCATTCTTTCCTTCTCTCCTCTTTCTCCTTGCTGGCTTGCGCGCACACACAGACACACACACACACACAGCAGCATAACAATGACCCTGGACCCCCTCACTTTTCATTTCCATCATCACTCCGTTAGAGACATAGAAAGTCCATGGTTTTATTATAGTACCACATTATATTCAGCTGTTATATTTTCCATTGTACCTCAATCAGTGTCTCTGGTGCTTCCTCCTCTTTAACAGCAGACATGTTTTCTTCATTATTTTACTGCAATAAAGAAATTAAAGTTGATGTTCTACTGTAAACCCATATGAATAATCTGTGAGTATTAAGAGTATTCACAACTGGAGGCTGCACCATATGCAGTACACCATCACCACCACCAGGTAGAACATGAGGTTTATACAGTCAGTTAGAACTTACTAGTGTCCAAATGGAGATTACCAAACATATACCAGTTACCTTACACTTCAAAGACTGAGAGACGGCAAAATAGCTTCACTACACAATCATTCATTATGGTAAAGAGTTTATCAGAGGCACTTGTGTCTTGAGGGGTGTGTGGTTCAGAGGACGTCCCTGCAGAGAGGCTTTCGGCCACAGGACGCCCACTGTTTGGACTTAGGGTCAACTGCTCGGTCTCTGTGAGTGGGGGTGGTGGAGGACCCCCATCTGTTTTTCGGGCACCCGCTGTAAGGTGTGCACTCATGTTTTTGTGTATTGTTGTACTGATGATGTTTTACCAAGTTGTCATGTTTAGTCTTGTTCACGTGTGTTTTCAGTTACCACGTGTTATCTTTTGTTTCCTAGCCATGTGCTTTTTTTCTGTTAGCTAAAACAGGTCACATTTGAGCACACAGAGTAAGCAAATATGTACTTGTAATGTGCTCAGATAATTTCAATAAATGCTTAGAGAAATAGAATAAATAGGACAAACAGACCAAACCCTGAGATCGCTACAACAGCACTGAAAACTTATTTTGAAAGGAACGTTTACATGTTACCATAGCAACCAAAGCGTGCGAGGGGCAGAGGAGGACGTTACTCTAATCGTTGTTAGCGCATTTCAGAAAGACGCTGCTAATAAAGTTACATAATTACACAGTGGATTCACGTTTATTATTGTATTTACAAAATACCACAGTTTTTGTATTGCTCATAACATTTATACAGACTATGAAAATATTGCTTGACATTAAACCGTTCCGTGGCACGAAAAAGGTTGGGGACCTCGTATTAGATTGATCTGAAGTGTCGGTATTGAAACGGTAATTAATGGTCACTCCTCCGTCCTTTTAATATGGGAACAATGTCGAGGCTTTAACGATTACAGAACTGAGATGAATGTGGCCCTTCAAAGACCTGACTGATGAGCCAATATAAGGTGTGCACATTCGCAGGGTGGTGCGGGGTTGCTGAATGTGAGGAAACTGGGTTGGGTCTGGGTCGGGTTGTGCCTCAGCAAAAGCCTCTGCCCACTAAGCTGTTGTCAATCACCAGGAATGCCGCGAGCAACGAAGCGTGCGGAAGCTGTTAGCGTGTGACAGCCTCTTCCTCGTAGTCTAATTGGTATTAAGACTGATAGAGATAGCAGGGGAAATATGGGCTCTGTGGCAAGGAGGAGGGGGGAAGAAGCGAGGCAGGAAGGACGGATGGAAGGGGGGGAGATAAGAGCAATTAAGGATACATGGAGATGAGGAGAGGCGCCAAAGTAAGAGAGATGTGAGTTATGACGAACTGGAAGGAAAATTGGGGGAATTGGGGAGGTGAGAGTGTTTTGCGTCTCCTCCAAACCAATTATTGATGTGGAGGCCCAAGCACGTACAAGGGAAAACGAAGCAGAAGAACTCCAAAGCCGCCCAGACCAAGAGAGAGCAAAAAAAAAAGAATTGTGGCTTCTTTAGCCCATGCACTTTCATGTTACAGCTCACTGGGGTTTCGATGTTTTTTGACAGCAGCACGACTGCAACCAGAAACAGTGCTTAGAAAACGCTGGACCTCCTCTAGTGATGGTTTTCCCTTATCACAGTCTTGCCATGTGCTGAAATATACATGAATACAAGTTGTGGTTGGAAATTCCCAGCAGAATTTGGAAGCTCAAATCTACATTTGAGGACTGAGAAGAGCTGATGGAGACGCAAAAAACCCAAACAGACACATTGATAATACGCATACGAATTGTACGCTCAGTGATGCTCGGACATATTATATGCTCTCTCTCTTGACGCCATCTTTTGTTCTTCCAAAGTTCTCCTGACCAGATCAAATATTACAGAAAGTTTATTTAATTATCAGATCATGTTTTTTGCCACCTAGTCATACATTAATATTATTCAAATCCAGTGTATCTGCTCCACAACTGACGACTCATTGTCTCAGAAAATAACGTGAACCCAAACCTATTTCCCGAGTTCCAGCATGTCCTGGCCTGCCTGTTTTACACACTCTATGAGATCAGACAATCTGATGCGCTTCAGTACCACAGCTTTCCATCTTCCAGTTTAAAATATTTCCACATTGTGATATTTTAACTCCACTCTGCTACAATATTTACAGCACCTGTGTGCTCGTTCATGCTCGAGTTGATCCTAATCAGTTAAAAATGCCCTGACTGGCCCAGATAGTGATCTTTGAGACTGGATCGGGACATCCCTATTTAGTATTTCAGCTCCATCGTGCAAAACTTGTTGCTAGTTAATTAACCCATGCACACACGGAGCAGTGAGCAGATACCAGCAGCACCCACGGAGCTGTGGAGCAAGACAGTACTTTGTCCAATGGTTCCTGAGTGGTAATTGAGTAAAGGACAAATACTTGTGTATAATTTTTCATTTTTGAATGGAAGCAAAACTAAAAAAATATCTGGTCCTATCTGGGCCTCCTATTGGTTTCTCATCTGTAAGGCCTTCAACAGAAAGTCTTGCACATTAGATTTAAAAATGTAATTTGGAAATGGCCATATTATCAGTCAGTACTGGTTGCAATGGCTGAGATCAATTTTGTGAGAAATAAACTCTATAATTCTCACTCTAGAATATATACAGCGGGGAGAATAGTATCTGACGTGTCAGCATTTTTAATGTAAGTGGCTATTGACACAAAATTTACACCACATGTCAATATCAACTCAAGTTTAATTCATGCAAAGACAACTAAACATTTAAGTCCATAAATTGAGTTATGTGTAATAAAGTGAAGAGACACAGGGAAAAAGTATTGAACACATGAAGATAACAAGGTGCAAAATGGCATAGAAAGCCAGGAGATCACCCGAAATCTATCAGTACTGAGAGAGAAACCCTGCCCCCTATCAGTACTAATTGATATCAGCTGCTGTAGTCCTAATTGATGGCCTATAAAGGCTTCTCACCCACTCACTTACCCAGGAGGCACACAGGAAAGACTTCATGATGGGTAAAAGCAAAGAACTCTCCCAAGAGCTTCGTAATCTTATTGTAGAAAAGCATTTTGATGGGAAAGGTTATAGGTGCATTTCCAGAATGCTGAATGTATGTATGTGTGAATGTATTTACTGTAATTTATTACTGCTACACATTCTTAGGCTTTAAGGAAATACTGGGCACAAGAGCAAGATGCTGTACTGAAATTCCAAACAGGATCACACATGCAGAGGAGCAAAATTTCAGGGATTATTCAAAATACAGTCCAAAAACCTGCAAAAACAACCGCAGGCAATCAGATCCATATAAGGCAAATCCAAGGTCAAGGTCACAATAGAAACCAAAAATGTGTTTCTAAAAAAGTTTCCTGTCCATGTGTTTTTAAATTATCTCTGTCTAAAAAAAACAATGTCAATCATTGTCAAAAGCTAAAGCAACAGGTGGCGATATAACCTTAGTCCATAAATTTCTGTTGGCCAATCAGAAGCATTGGTGTAGGGGCAGGTGGTAGTCATTACTGTTTCTGGTAGGCGCACAGTGTGACGTCCAAGGAGATGAAGTTGCACAGTTTTTGTGAAAATCTTAATTTTTCTCGTCCTCACGTAAACACAAAAACAGCATTTCAAAAATCTTCATCATGGAAGGCGTTTTCAAAAATCTGCTCACTGAGTCCTCCAGATTAAAGTCCTCTGAATCTTTCCTGAGAAACGCTCTACTGATGCATGTCTCCTGGAAGCTATTGTGTGTTAATTCCCACACAGAAACATGAGGCAAGTCCAGCCAAGGTCTACTGACCCAGTGAGCTCTTTTCCAGCTGCCGGGGTGCCGTCAACGATTCCATTGTGTTGTTTCCAGTCAGTACTGCCAGCTAGCTTCTATCCTTTCATGTGGGTACAGCAGATCTTCTGCAATACCTCAGGTGTATGTGTAATCACGCTCTTTCAGATTATCGAGCTAAAACCCAACAATGTTTCCCAAAAAGGCTGTTATCCCGAGTCTTTCAGGGAGCCCATACAGGAGCAAGGGGTAATTGTCATTGCAACAATATCCCCTCAATGTGAATTCCCATTGATGCCAAAATATTTTCTGGGTTACGGGAACACATGGGCCTGGAGCAGCTGTTCTCAGTGCCAGATCTGTTTTATTCACCCTCACTATACACTCACAATCAGCCATCTGCTCCTGCCATTCAAGGAAGTAATAGTGGATGGTGTGGCAGGTGCTGTGAAAGACTAAAGAAGCCAATTCACTGTCGTCCCTGTATGCGGGGCTGAAATCAGCAAATGTTTATTGCACTCTGAGCTTTTTTGGTGAATGGTGGAGATGACAGAACCGAAAGTGAATGCGTAGGACCACTCATGCTCATGAATAGGAACTAATCAAAAGTATTGTGCAGGAAGCAAGACTAGCATTAGACCATTCAGCCCAACATAAAACACTCTATGGACATGTAGAGCAATTTAGCTAATGCCTATACCAGCATTACCTTAGGTGTAGTCAATTAAATAAACTTTATTGGCATTACCATATTTAGATATACAGTCATCGCCAAAATGATCAGCACCCCTGGACTTTTTCCAGAAAATGAACCATTTCTCCAAGAAGACTTTTGCAATTACAAATGTTTTGGGTTACACATGTTTATTTCCTATTATGTGCATTGGATCAACACAAAAACATTTTACATAATTTGACAAAATTCTCAAAAACTGGGCCAGAAAAAAATTATTAGCACCTTTTCAAAATTGTGGGTAAATCCTTTTATTTCAAGCCTATGATGCTCGTTTAAACTTAAAAGAGATGCTGGCAATATATCAACCACATCTGAAGCCAGTTACAATGGAGAAAAGTTGACTCAACCTTTCTGAGTTCCTAAACATGGAGAACAGAGAATTGTCTGACAAAAAAATATCTTAAGGCAACGAGTCCATCTCCAAAGATCGTCATGTTCCTTTGTCCACAGTGAAAATAATCAAGAAGTTTCTAACAATCTCCCTGGACATGGAAGGGAGAGAAACATTTATAAAACACTAAAATGCAGGATCGTGGCTGTGTACAAGGCATCATTAAATCTGAATAAACCAAAAGATTCTGGGGTGAATGTAGGGCCCAGTGTCAGAAAGCTGTGTCCGCATCAGAGGTCATGGGTGTTCCAGCAGGACAATGTCCCCAAACATTCGTCTGAACACCAGAAATGGTTGAACACAAAGCACTGGAGAGTTCAGCAATAAGCAATGTGAACTTTTTTGTTGGCCCAAAGCACATACATTGCAATAAATTCCAGAAATGGTGCATTTTCTGGAAAAATTTCATCATTTTGGCCATGACTGTAGCATCGTCAGAATATCAAACAACGCAAGAGCAAACATTTACAGAAGAATTAAAGATTGATTTGTGATATAACAGTAATTATTAACAGTCACAATAATAAAGAGGAAAAATGTAAGGTAGTTCTGATGAAGTGTAGGACTAATAAAACTGAAATAAAAAATAAATGTAGAAGAAAGGAAGATAAATAAATAAATACATAGATAAATAATTAATAGAAGTAAATATAACGATGTTAATGATGTTTCTCTGTATTCTTGTAACAGGACATAACATGACTTCATGTATATGTTTTAATTTTTTCATATGCTGTGAGAAAGTGCAGCTCTGTCTCCACAGTCGCCGTCACTTCTTCAACTTCTATTAAGGAAGGCTGCGTATGAGAAGGTTCTGAGTCAGTGCAGAAAGTGTTGCAACCTTTTGTCACGGTAATACATTACAATGCTCAGTAGCTGATTTTGCTCTGGAAGGGAGGGGAAGTGGTAAAAGCTGCCAAAGCAACTGCACTGGATGTGATTATGGGTGAACTATACCACGGTGGAGTGACCAGTGCTGTCACCTCATAGGTTTTTATTATCCCTGTATGTATTTGAGTGTGAATGGTTGTCTGTCTTGCTTGGGATAGGCCCTAGCTTCCATGTGACCCAAATTGCACAATAAATGAATAAATAACAGATTGCACAGCACTCATGCTGGTTTGCTCATTTGAGTGTCAGATCAACTTTGTAAAGTTGCTGTGTGATGTCAGTAACCCTAACCCTAACTAACCCTAACCCTAACTAACCCTAACCCTAACTTACCCTAACCCTAACTAACCCTAACCCTAATTAACCCTAACCCTAACTAATCCTAACCCTAACTAACCATAACCCTAACTTACCCTAACCCTAACCCTAATTAACCCTAACCCTAACCAACCCTAACAACCCTAAGCCTAACCCTAAGCCTAACCTAAGAACCCTAAGCCTAACTCTAACTAACCCTAACCCTAACTAACCCTAACCCTAACCCTAACAACCCTAACAACCCCTTAGCTTAACCCTAACCCTAACTAACCCTAACCCTAAAAATAAAACTGACGTAGTAAAATGTGCGGGACAGTGGGCCTCCAGGATCAGGACTGAAAAAATGCTGCTATAACACCTATTCATGACAGAGACACTCAGAGTGAGTGTGTTTGCTGGAAGTTGCGATTACTCAGCACAGAGACAGCTGTCACTTCCAAGAGATGTCCTGCCATGACAGAGGGAGTTCCTCACAGACTCAGTGGCTGCTGCTCTGAACAGAATGGCACTTCCTGCCTTAATGACATGACTGTTTAAAAACCCAAAGGGCATCCGCAGCTCGTGGCACACTGAGATGGAACGACCTGTCAGCCTCAGGCTAAGCTACCTGACACGAAAATGAGGCCGCTACTCCATTCCCACTGCCTTTGATTAATGGAAGGAGGTCTCTCCTGAGAGAGGTGGAGTTTGGAACCTAAGGGGAACTGTAATTGTTATAATTCTGGACACTGCTGGCCTAGTAAAAAGAGTCGCAGGTGTGTGTCTATCCATAAACTAGTGCAAGAGGCAGGTAACAGTAGTGTTGGGATGTTTGTATGTTAGGAAAACAGAAGCAAAATTGAATACAGCAAATTTGCAGATTTTTCAAGGTACTTTATGGAGTATAATTGTATTTGTACTGGAGTTTATTCAAATGAGCTGCTCTCTGATATTTGTTATAAACATTCATTTCTGTCAAAATTGCAATAAGCACAAAGAACATGTCTTTATTGCGTTTAGTGTTATTTTTATGTTCGGGAGGAGTGGAAATGTCCTAGAACTCACACACCTTGAGCAAACAGAGGGTGAACCCAGTAGGGCATGATGTTCTCTCCACCTACGTTGCCATATAAGGAGGATCTTTAACATAGGTTCTGGATTTGGAGTCACACTCCAAATTAAAGTGGAAAAACACACCACAGGCTGATCCAACTTTAATGTAATGTCCTTAAAACAAGTCAAAATGAGGCTC
>JBBIGC010000152.1:543199-555210 GCA_037576955.1 Lepidarchus adonis
CAGCCTCATTACTGCCCCCACAGGTGGAAACACAGCATCACACTCTGAGCTAATGTGACGTCATACTGAAGTCAACCTAGCGCCACTACAAATGCCAAAGTCGCCTAGAGCACTTTCATTTATTTTATTTGAGCGCCTGTGTGGACAGAGATGAGCCATTAACAATCTTACTGGCTGTGCGCAACACAGACAGGACAAAATAAATAAGAAATAAAATGGCTGATTGTATATTTTGAGACCCCCAAAACAAATAAAAAAAAGCCATTCATAACTTACTGCTGTGATATCCCTTCACCTGTGACATTCTCCGCTCTCCTGGTTGTGTGGGTTTATACCTTTGGAGCTCTACTTTGTTCGTCTGGCTTTTCGCTCCGGCTTGTCTGCTGCTGCCTTTTCTGAAAAGGTTGGTGGTTTCCATTAAGGCTTCATGCAAGCTACACATGGAACTTCTGGACTCATGGCCATTTAGATGGTCCAGACTTGTAACTGTGGCTTTGGAGTTTACACCGTCTCCAAAACGGACATGGATAAGGATTACTTATAAATGACCAGGACCAATAACTAGTCCAGTCCAAGTCAAGACAGAGTTCAACTCAAGAAGAAGTCCAAGTAAGAGATGAAAAAACCCACATTTCACAGCTGATATATAAGCAACGTACTGCGTGACGTCCCTGTACGATAAGTTTACGCCACATTACTTTCGTTAAGTAGATCTGAACTGACTCACTCAGCAGTGTCAATGGCCAGAAAATGATGAGCATGGTGTCCGGTGTCGTCCTGTCTTGTGTCACGTGATCCTGTTGTGTGTTACATGTGCTTTTATTTTGAAGTCCTTAGTCATGTGTTTTTGCCCTTGTGTGTCACATGATCTTTCCCAGGTGTTCCTTGTTGGTCTCAGTGTATTTAAGTTCAGTGTGTTTCAGCCCTCATTGTGAGTGTTTGTCATATTGTGACTTTGCATGTGTCCTGGATGTCCTGTTATTTGTTTCAGTTGTGATGTATATAGTTCTATGGTGAATAAAACCGAGTTGCTGTCTAACTCCCAAGTCTGCACTTGCTTCGAACCATCCCCGCAATTGTCACACATGGATGCAGAGCACATGGTAGACTTATGATAGATTATCAGATGCTCAGTGCTGATGTATATTTTAGTTTTAAATTTTAAATAATTAACGAACAAAAAAATGAATTAAAAATTAAATAGAGTATTTTTCAAGGCCGAGTCTGGCCATACACATGTAATAGACCGACAATGCACAACCCTAATTCCATAAAAGTTGGGATGCTTTGTAAAATTTAAATAAATACAGAATGCAATTTTGTAAATCTAATAAGTCATATTTTATGAAACATAGAAAACATATTACTGTGACAAAATGTTTTTGAATTCTGTCAAGAAACATGTATGTAGTGTACTAAACCTGTGTTTTCTCCATGTTCTCCGGTTTCCTCCCACAGTCCAGAGGCTACTCTACTCTGACTGGCTACTCTACATTACCATAGGTGTGAGTGTGTGTGAATGGTTCTGTATTTGTGTTGGCCTCCTGTCCAGGGTGAACCCTGCCTTGGGCTGGGATAGGGTCCAGCTTCCCCGCGACACAAAACAGATGGATGGATGGGTGCAATAGGATCAAAGGTTTGAACACACACACACACACACCGCTACTGATCTGTGTCACTGCTGGGGCGAACATCTGGCAGAGAGAGCAGCATCCTCCCCTGGAGAAGGAGTTGATATCTGATGATCTGATGTCAGTGGAGTGTAAGAACACCAATGGGACTTTTCTCCATGTTGACTTCAGAACGGGCTTCTGTATTGTGGTTCTTTAGAGAGTAATGTTGGTTCTATTCACTGAAGGAGACATAAAGGGCTAATTGCATCTCCGAAGATACACAATATTACATTATCACAGCTTATCCTTGACTTACATCATACTTTTCTCAGGGTGCTTTGAAGTTCTTGTGCTTGGTGCACAGCAAAAAGTACTTCACCGTACCCATTTCTAATTGGTATGGAAGAAGAAACGTTGGGTTTGTGAAAATGAGCCAGGGCCAGAAATGCTAGGGGGGGCCATATGTCCCTTATCCCATCCCAATTAGTCGGACAAACCAGCCAGGGGATCTTTGAAATGCATTGATTACTGACCTTACAGCAGCAACACTTGCATATTCATGCATGACTGAAAGCCAGTCACTTAGAACCGCCCTCATTAATGCAGCATCTGCCCACTGGTGGCTGAAGAACCGAACCGGCAGCCAGCGCTGTCCTTGTGAAATTAAAATCTGGGCAATATTTTTGCCAAAAATCCAGAGACTTTTCTGGGCTAGGGCCAATATTAATACATATTCATAATGTCATCATTTCAGTGATAAAAACCATCCCCAAGCCTCGTTTTCTTTCCTTAACTAGAACTGGCATTCAAATGATTCACTGTGGTTCCTCTTTGGTGCCGTCTTTATTGATCGACAATAAAAAGAAAAGATTTTTAATAACTTTCCTGGCCAACATTATTGTATATTGTAAATAAACACACGTTTAGAATTTTATGGCTGCAACACACTCAGAAGTTGGAACAGACTTAAAATACCATTGAAAAGTGGTGTGGAAGACTTTACATTAAGCCAGTGGTTCTTAACCTGCGTTCGATCGAACCCTAGGGGGTCAGTGAGTCGGTCTCAGGGGTTAGGCAGAGCCTCTGCCACGGAGGTCAGGACACACCCAAATTTTGGTGTAAATTCACGATGACATGCCCTGCTTGGCCATCACTGGCTGCAGATGATCATGCTACATTGCTTGGCCAATCAGTGATGCGGGGAATTTAGAGCTCAGTAGTCAACGTTTGACTGTTGTGGTAGTACTTCGTGTGATTTTTTTGTTAATATTTTAATCCATATTAACTATGTTGGGCAAAAGAAGAAAGTGGTCAAAAGAATATGTACAACATGGATTCACATGTGTCACGGAACGTGATGAGAGTCTCATCTAGTCTAGTCTCGCACCAGCAGAATTGTGTTGGTTTTGTTCTTTGAACAAGGTGATGTTCATGCACGGCTCATTTTGTGCACCAGTAAAAAACATGTCTATGTCTTGAATTTAAAAAAAATCCTCCAACAAGGTTAAGAGCCACTGCATTAGCAAAGTAATGGGTATCAAGTGAGGGATCATGATTGGGTATAAAAGAAGCATCCATCAAAATTTCAGGATAGGTCATGGCAAAATTTGTAGAATTGTTGTAGAAACATTTTCCAGTGCAAGATTGCAGAGAATCGAGATCTTTCAGCATCTACAGTACATAACATAGAGAATAGAAATAGAAAAGACTTAGAGAATTTAAAAATGTTGGTTTTTACTGAACTTTGGAAAAAAATTCCAACCTTTTTGCAAATGAAGCTCAAGACTTAAAGCAGAAAGACTGAAAGCAGAAAGCAACTGAAAACGGCTGCAGTAAAGACCTGGAAAAGCATCACACAGGAGGAAACCCAGCGTTTGCTTCAGCCAGTCATTGCCTGCAAAGGATTCTCAACCAAATATTGAAAAGTAACATTAGACTTAGAGTTATGTTTATTTGTTCATGGACTTTTGAGCCCCTGAAAAGGCATGAATATCTGACATTTTAAAAGCCAGTGCCTTAAGTATTTTCCTGGTTTAATTAGAGTAAACATGGCTTCCAAAACTCTCTCTCTTTAGCCAGCATTCATAATTCATCATTTTTTAGATGTGTAGATGAACAAAAGTCTGAGACCTCTCGTGAAAATGGTTCTTGAATCTTATTTAATATAAATATTGACAAATTATATGATTAATTAATTCATTAATTCTACAAATTGCTCATCTATGCTGGGGAAGCTGATGCTGATCCCAGCTGACTATGGACACAAGGTATGGTATATTCTGGACTGGAGGCCAACCTATTGTAGCAATTATATCATCACCTTAACATGTTGAGTGAAACGTAAAATCTCTGGCATATTTACAGGATTTTTTAATTTGGTATTTCCTACTTTAAATGACAGCCTGCAGTCATACTCAAAATTTTCAGCAAAACTTTACATTACACTTGAACATCAGTAGTTCAATATAAATGTACTTAAATGTATTTACCTGCAAATATTGTAAAATCACAATATTTTTTTCTGTTTTTTAAATAACTATATAACTATAAAATTTTGATTAGAAATTGTGATTTATTTACTAGGTTGAAAAAAATCAGACTTCCAGGTGCCAATTTACAAATAATAATAAATACAATTTCAATGTTTCAATGTAATGCTCCTGTTTTTACATTTTGCTGGTGCTGCAGATCTTTATTACACTCTTTGTTAGGAAAGTCAGAGTTGAGGTGTACCTGTAGTGCTATGTCAGCTATGTTTTCCCCAATTAATCTTTATGAAACAGAATTTGGCTTGTCCTGTATTGTATAAACACTTCCTGTATACAGCATGAAACAATCAATCATTGGTGGTATTTTACATTCAAGTGCAACTTCCTCTCAGTAGCTGCTCTATTGGCCTTAAGGCTTTATTGAGCTTAAGGTTCCCACAATTAATTAGCACTCGAATTCCCCTGACATCCAATTAAACTCCCCAACAGCTTACAGTGTCAATAATCAACATGTTTATTGTCAGAGGACTAACACTTGGAACTTTAATATGATGCAATCATTTACTCATTGATTTAAGTAATTACATCTTATTCAAAAGCCTTTATTTAATTGAAGGAGGTCAGCAGATCTTTCGCCTTTAGTATGCTAAATGGTGAAATTTTTAATATTTTAATTTATTCTAGAATTATGTTTTGTTTAAGACTGCTGTTGAACTTTTGGATCAACATGTTGAGTCTCTTCACATTTCAAGCCTGATTAGAGACGTACAAAGACGCATATTTCCTTGAAGAACGTCCAAGAAGCACTGCTTTGTTGATGCTTTAATGAATGCAGGTGGCAATTAGGGACAACGAAGAGCAAAAATGAAGAAAAAATAATTCTCCTCCTTCTCACATGCTCAGGCTTGTGACACACTACAGTATTTCTACATAGTAGGGTTGCATGTATTACATTTTCTCTGACAAATACAGATTAATTGTTCCACACTGGAGAATATTAGAGTATTGTCTTCTGATGTGGTCTACACATTGTGGTTCAAAATAGTCGGGTCTATGCTAGAATTAGAATTTGGAGACTCTTCCCAAATGTAATCTGTTCATGAGGATTTAGAGGCATCTGTTAAAACCACTGAGGCATTTTTTTTCATCAGAATTTAACCTAAAGATGCTTAGTAAAGCTTTAAAACAATGATTGCCATGCCTCTCAACCAATCAAAACAAGTCTTACTCCATCAAGATCAGGAATCACTACTGCAGTGAGAGCACTGACAGTAATTATACCAAATTAAAAAGCCTCAAACCTCATTTTAAGAAAAGTTGGAATATTTTCCAAAGCTGAAAAAATAATTAATTAATTCATTATTTATTTATTTTTTGTCAAAATCAAAAAATGTTCTTCATCTGTGATGTTAATTAATGTGAACCTTAATTACTAACAAAAGCACAAAAAACATTTTCAATAGTTTTACAAAACAACTCAACAAAAGCTGAAGACTTCGCAGCCTAATTGGTAGCAGGTGAGATATCACGATAACTTTTAAAATTAACCTCCGTCAAAGAAGAGCAATTCCTCATATCATGTGTAAACTGAGCGTTCTAAGAATGACTTGTTGCTAAATTAACATTTCTAATAACCTGAAAATAAAACAAATAATTTTCTATCAATGTTAAGGAATAGCTTTCTACCATATTTCATCTTTTCAGTGACATTTTAATAAATTCTTTCACAGCATTTGCTTACAGAATGTGATTTCTGTGTTGGTCTTAACATACCTGATACAGTTGGTGGAAGGTGTTGCTTGTAAAGACGACACAGCATTAACTTTCTGTAAGTGCCAGTAGCATGAACTGAAAAACAAGACAGCAAAACCTTGTAAAATTTTTGTTTTATTTAAATAAATTTCCAGTATGGTAATGCATGACTTACACCAGGGGTGGGCACAAGTTTTTGACCAAGTAAAAATGATATTCCTACAATAAAAATGCTTTAAAAACCCGGTGATGTCTTAAACTGAATGGAATCAGTCTGAGTTGCATAGTCCCTTACCTTTCTCTCTTAGCGCTTAGGTTTTCGGTGTGTAGTCAGTGTCATGCTTTTTAATGAACAGTCCTATTTTGGTTTCATACTTGGTCCAGGTCCCCTACTCAATTTTACACCCTTTCTTTAGGAGTAAATAACCTGGAAGCCGCTAACTAGCTAGAGTTTAGCAGTAGCATGCGCTGTGATGCTTGTTTCAAAAGACGAGATGTCAGACTGGCTGTACTGTATGTCAACTGCCAGAGCAAAGATGGATGATAGACTAACATCCTTTTTTAATGACATGTGATCTACCTTCACTACCTGCACTGTAGTGTATTCAGTAGCTCATGGATCACTTGGTTTTACACTAGGTGGTCTTACGTGCTTAAGATCGATGTGTTGGGCGCCCCTGGCCTACACTAATGCAAACCTATAGCTATTAACATACTGTTGCTTTATGCTTTACGTAACTGTGAAATGGTTAATCTCATGCTTCTGAGTTCAATTCACTGCTTTCTGAATCTGTGAAGAAAAACATTCATGTAAAATGTACGACAGCACCCTTTGGGTTTCCGTGTGCCATGATGCCATTCCATTCCCTCTCTGCCCCTCTTTTTGACGCTATTCATTGCTGTGTTGACAAGTTAATTACTGCTTGTCACGGTCTTTTCATTAAATGTTTTGTATGTAAACCTGTCCTCCTAAACACACATGAAAAAAAATCCATTTGATTTTGTTTTAAATTTGACATAATATGCCTGTACAACTGAATTCAACAATAGAGCATTAATAACAGGAAATAAAATGTAAAGAATCCTTAAAATATATAGAAAGTAGAAAATAGGAGAAAAAATAAGATATAGAATTCAAATTAAATTTATGTTGATAACTAGTATAGCAGCCCATTCTGTTTTCCCATGGAATGTTCCGTCCTTTTACACGTGGTCAACTCCGTGTCCAGGTTACACTGGGTCGCCCCAAACCCAAAGGCAATCTTGAAAGTGCACTGAAAGGAAAATTGATGTCTCACCTTATTTTTCTGACATCAAGTCAGGTTTGTGCCTGAAGCTGGAGCAGCACTTTTTGTTCAAAAGTCATGTGGCTGCAGTCAAAGTCAGGTAAGCCAATCTTTATATAAGAATGAACCTTGAGATCCATCATAGACATTAACATGAATCAGCAGGAAATAGAACCTCATAGCCTTAGTCACCAAGAGGGAGTAGAGGTAGAAACTGGGGCTTATGATGAGGACAGAATGCTGAGCATGGCCTGACCGATCTACTGGAGCTTGACTGGGGCCGATGGGCAGCTGTACACATGCAGCTTTCAGCAAAAGCTGTGGGCCAAAGTTTCCTGCCATCTGTTCACAGCAATATGGGTCACTTCAGCCCCCAAGTTTAAAGATGGACTTGGCATTGTGTAGCACCTCAAGTGGACCTAAAGAGGAACCACATGGTACACCAATATGTCCGCTCCCTGGTGTCATCTACACAAGGAGCACCCAAACTTGGCTCAAATCAAACATATCGAGGGAACCTAGATGAAAAGCAAGCCATACAAGGGATGTTCTGAAAGAATTTGCACTTATACTTTTTCTTCCATGCACATCATGTATCGTGGATACCCAGGAGATCTGTCAATCAGTTTGTTCAGTTAGACTAGCTTCAAACAGTAGGACCGAGCTCCAACCTCCTCTGTTTCAAAGCCTGTTGAACTACTTCACAAAGCATAAAGACAAAAAGGGGGAAGTAAACAGATGTTTGCAAAATTTAGTGTTTAATGATTCACAAATGTTGACTTTAAGTTGTACAGTATAGCGTTAGCATAGCGCCGCCGCTGCTCCACATGTGCACGTGTGATGGGTAAAATGCAGAGGACAAATTTCGTTGTGGTGCACTGTGTGCAGTGGTATTCACAATGATCGGAAATCACGAATCATTAATTACTAAGTTATATAGAGTTCAGCTACGCTAAGCTAATCATGCTAACTGCATGACTAGGATAAATTTGCCTGCACCCTAAGCCAGTGTAACAAACGTTAGTAGTAGTTAGTAGCCTCAAGTGTGTACATTTTTGAACAAAATATTTATGAAGAATGTTTTAAGTAGAGGTGTTGTTTAAAGTGAACAGAGCATTTTAATTAAATTGCCACCCTTCTATAGTCTGTGCCCCTGTCTGGCCCCCCAAGAAAAAAATTCTAGACACAGCCCTGGTATCGTGATGGATTTAGCACCATCTAAATCGAAACTTTTGCAGCATTAAAGCTTTAAAGAGAAGATTTTTATGTGAGGATGCTCTGTGCCTACGTGCTCAACCAAACATTTTTGTGGTGGTTTTCATATTCTCTAATATTATTTTTTCCCCTCATATTTTTGCTATTTTTTACCATTTTAATTTTACTTTTTCAGATTTTCTCAATTTACTATATTGTATTTTATGGTTTTATGGTAAACTTGGGAAATTTGTAATTAGCTCTTGTACAGCACTTTGTGACATCTGTATGTGAAAGGTGCTTTATAAATAAACGTACTTACCAATTGTAAATAACAGAAACACAGTAAAGAATGACTTTATGAGTCAATGTGTAGCTTCAACATCTCCACACTTCTCCTCATGAAGCCCAGTGTTACTGTAGTCTCCATCAAATCCCTGGTTTGGCCTCAATCAGTCCTTCCTTCCATTAAACCAGGTTCTGCTGGAGCTTCACATCCATGTAATGACTGGAGGACTGGAGAGAAGATCTGGAACCAAACCTGTTCTTCTAACCAACTCACATCATCAATTACTTTTACACATCTTCACACAGATCAAACTCTTGATCCTTTTTACTGATTTACTGTTGCATTTACTTGTTATTGATACAGAAAGACTCTCAATGCTGAGATCAATGAGTTTAAACCTTTTGTGTAGAAGCCTAAGACTTTTTAAGTTTCAAAACTCATGTCAGTCAAGTTCTTGAAGCCACATTTCTTCTGCTTCAGCTCCAGAAATACCTGTATATGGCTCCAGTGAACTGGAGTGGTTAGGGTTCTTGAGGACTGAATTAGAAACAGCTACAAATCCAAACTTTCAAAATAAGGGTTGGAGGTGGGCCTAGACTGGAACCACACCCTTCACCATTACATCACCTCAGTTAAACCATCTATAGCAGAGAATAGCCCAAACATGCCCCTAAAAGTACCATGACACAGTCTGCCGAAGCTTTGCTCTCATTTTCTGAGCTCCAGATCAGTTTGGAACAAGCACTCACCTTCACAAGCCAAAATCAGCTTTTGCCCCAGCCTCACTCGAGCAGCCTGCTGATTTCTACCTCTGTTCAATTAGCCTCATTTCAGCTCATCAGTCAAAATGGCCTCAGAGATCCAACCTGCTGTCGCTCTCAGCCTACTTCTGCAGAACAGCCTCAGCCATATCAGAGAAGGGCACTTGAAGTGCTGGCCCAGTTTCCATAATCCTCTTTTCTTGTTTCTGAGACCAGCAGGGAAGTTGTCCAACTGCTCTCTGTGGCTTTCTGAAGATATGAAGATAAGATATAATTGAACTAAAACAGCAGTGCAAAATGTGCACAAATACAGCAGCACTAAGTCTTAGACCTTAACACCACTGGAGTCAATGTTCAGTATAGTGGTGGATTTACTGGGGGTGCAACAATTCACCTGCATCGATTCATCGACCAAAATAATGCATGATCCAATGGATTGACATATGAAAATCGATGTGTGTTCATTCCACAATTCATTTTACTGTGGTCTCAGGGGTCATAAAGCAGTTTGGAAAATGGATGGATGGATGTTAAGATTATAATATTTTCATACAAAAGTTCATAGAAGTGTATCAGATTGGGTCATATCATCAACCTCACATCTTGCCATGTAAAGCTGCAGAACAGATTTGCTTCCATGGTATGCCTCTTGCCATCGTCACAATGTGGAATATGGTGTATGCATTTCTCCAGCTATAGCTTGCCAAACTTTGCTCTGTGTTATTGCTGTAGCCTTGAACGCAGCCAATCGTGCTAATTTTATAGGTCTGCTGCTACTGCTGCTGCTACTGCTGAAACTGCTGTCGCCGTTGACACTATTTTGTCATTACTAACTGATTATCTCATGCATGTAATGATGCTGTGGAGGCTTTATTAACAGCCGGCAACACGTCATCAGACTCTTAAACTCCTCCCACTGTCACTCATCCACACAATAACTTTCTCTCTCAACACAGAATATAACAATATTACCTGCTGCTTCCTCACTGGCCTCAATGTGCAATAATACTCACTACCAGCCTGGACATAAATCACTAGAGCCTTATTATTTATTCTATTTATCTTATTTTATTATATTCATTATAACTACAGTTTCTATTCCAGTACTTCATTCTACTTATCTCACCCTAGTTATACCTTACCTTTGTATTTTTATCTTACTCTATTATTCTATGCCTGTATTGTCTCAGCAAGCAATTTCCTCCGGGCCAATAGCATTTTTTTTATTCTGATTCTGAAAAAAAGGACACTTATGATATACACCTGTAAGACTAACACGCTGTGATACTGCTCTTAGTTCTGTCTACGTCTGATGACTGACATTATCTGATTTCAACTGGCAACAAAGAGTGAACATCCCCCCACCCCCGCCGCCTCCACTTTTCCTAATCAGTCTTTAATAAAACACGATCTGCAAGGGAATGTAAACACCACCACCTTCACTAACCATCCTGCTGGCCTGGCTCCATTAGCTTTCCACTACAGAATGGAACAGAACTCAATGGGCGTCCATATTCTAATATCTGTTCTACTGGCACGAGGCAAATTTTTGATGTTCTAGGACATAAAGATAAAACACAAACACAGATACAGACTGTAAAATGGATACAATTATGCCTTCAGGTCTAAGCTATGTAAACCAAGCAAATTTTGAAAATTTGGATGAGAGGGAAAAACACAATTGTGACATTTAAAATATTTGAAATATTTGAATATTTGAACTTAAATTACATTTAAATCTGAAAACAGACATGAAAAATGATCAAAATGTGTCGTGGTAAAACCAGAATTTTAAATTTCTGACGAATTACCATGTAATAAACCATGTATGGTCTTGTAACTGCACATTCTCCAAACCCATCACACAAAGGCCTGGCTTATCTTAGCCGCACAAATCGGCAGGTCACCTCCATTCTCTTATTCATGCTCCAGAACCTTCTTTCCAACAAGACTTTCTGGCACCTGGCTGAAACTGGCTGGACCCAGTGGCTCATACGACACCACCTTAAAACTCCTGGAGACCCTGCACAGGGAGCACTCAGGGTGGTGTCGCAAGACTCTGTGTTCTACCTTTCTAACCTTTTCCTTGTGAATCCTCCCCGTCTGGAAGAAACCGTCTTGCACAATTACTATTGTTGCCCTGTATTATTGAAATTTGCTCTCTATCTCTCAAGGCTAAAATCTTTAAAAATAAGTTAAGGTGACCTGACCTCTCATTGAAAAATGTCGACATCATTTCCCTTTTGCACTTTTCCATGAAGAGATTTCACACAATTAAAGAGAAAACTTAAGATTTTATATTGTTTTAGGCAGAAATATAGAACATTCAAGCACCCAGTTACAACTGTGCATGTCTGGCCCAACTGGGAATCAAACTCAAAAATATTTCAGTTCGCATTTAGGCCAAGATAAAGCACAAAACCAAAACTAACTGCAAAGGTTTTAGGCAGTTGTGCAAATTGTCCTTCTGCAGCTTACCATTAGAATAAATAGCAATAAAAATCAAAACAGCTCCTAAAACATAACTACGTTTCACACACAAAACACATTTAGAACAGTGCAGGTGATTCCCCCTCAGTGCCTCCAGCCATCGCATGTGTGTGTGAGTCTCTCAGCAGCAGAACTTG
>JBBIGC010000152.1:563711-575815 GCA_037576955.1 Lepidarchus adonis
AAGGTTACAGCAGGGGGCAGAGCTTTCTCCTATAAAGCCCCACAGTTATGGAATAATCTTCCAAATATTGTGCGGGACTCCGATACAATCTCAATATTTCAGTCCAAGCTAAAGGCGTATTTATTTAGTCAAGCCTTCTGTTAGTTCTAGACAAGGGGCAAACCCAGAGGGTTCTCAGGCTCAGAGTTTTTTGGTAAACTGGGATGCTTGGATGCTGTTGCCCCCCCATCCGACGTGTTCACTCAGGTCTGTTGGCGGTCGAGTGGTTGGCTGCCTTGTGACCCAGGATGCCCTCATGTCTGTGCTCCTTCTGGTTCTCCCCTCTAGTCGTGCTGTCATAGAGAGTTGCACGAGATCAAGCAAAACAAGTAAGGAGGAACATCCCTGATCGGATGCAAGTAGAATGTCATTTACTACCTTCACCAGTGCAGTCTCTGTACTATCATGAGGCCTAAACCCTGATTGGAACAGTTCAGAAATGTTGATCTTATGCAAGAAAAAACATAACTGCTTAGCTACAGCCTTTTCTAGAATCTTAGAAATAAAAGGGAGGTTTGATATCGGATGATAATTTGAGAGCTGACAGGGACTGAGATTAGGTTTTTTTTAAGAGGGGTTTTGATAACTGCTAGCTTGAAAGATTCTGGTACATAGCCGATGCTAAGGGAGGAGTTTATTATGCTTGTAAGAGTAAGTATTTGTAGTTGCAGTATTTGTTTTAAAAAATGCGTAGGTAGTGGATCTAGGATGCATGTAGATGAATTTAATGATGAAATTTGATATGAGATCTGATTCTTAAAGGGGTGTAAAACAATCTAGCTGCTGATTTAAGATAATGGAACTGTCTGAGTTGTTTATTGTTGAATTTTCTAGATTTGAATTTGCAGACTGAATTATTTGTCTGTTATTTTTAATTTTATTTTTAAAGAAGTTCATAAAGTCATTGCTATTTAGAGTTGGAGGTATGCTTGTTCTTGTAGCAGCATTATTTCTGGTTAGTTTAGCTATAGTACTAAACAAAAACCTAGGATTATTTTTGTTAACTTTTATCAGATCAGAAAAATAAGTTGTTTATTTAGAGCTTTTTTGTAACTCATGAGATTCTCCTTCCATGCTAGTTTATAAACTATAAAATTTGTTAGACGCCACTTACGCTCTAATTTTCGTGTCGTCTGCTTCAGTGTACGTGTGTGATTGTTATAAGGACTATGTTTTTTTTCTCTGATTTTTATCTATTTAACATTATCTAGGGTAGAGGAAAAAATCGATTCTAAACATTGAGATGCTTGTTCACGTTGTAAGGGGTCTGATGATCCAATCAAGGTTGAAAGCTCAAGAAGATTAGAAATAAAATTCTGAGCAGTAAATGGTGTAATTGTGCGCTTGATGCGATATTGTGGTGATGTACTAATGTTATTTCTAAGATGCAGCTTAAACGATATAAGATAATGGTCTGAGATCGCCTCAGACTGTGGAGCTACAGCTACATCTTCTATATTTAACCCGAGAGTTAGTATTAAATCTAGGGTGTGACCAGCAGTGTGAGTAGGTTCTAAAATCCTAGAATTGATACGAATGCTGCTCTAAGAGAGTTGTCAATGTTATCAAAGTGAATATTAAAGTTTCCTACAATTAAAGCCTGTCAAAAATTTCTTCTTGGAATCATTGCATTGCATCAACATACAGTCCAGGGAATCTGTTCCTGCCCAAATGGGCCCTGAAGTGAACTTTGTCCTTTTCATAAAAATTGCAAAAATACGAAAGGCTATACCCTTACCTTTTTGAGTTTTATTTGGATGTCCTCAAGTTTGATACAAACACACTAAAATCAGTCATAAAATGCCCAAAATCAGGGTTTCTGGTCAAATATACCATATTTTCCTTAAAAATTAATTTAGAAATTTGTCATGAAAGGAGGCTCAGTGAAAAGTTCTTGCATTTTCTTTTAGAAATTTTTTTCATGGAATCATTGCAGAGCATTACATTACAATCCACAGAATCTGTTCCTGCCCAAATTAGGCCTGAATTCAACCATGCCTCTTTTTATTTTTTATTTTTAACCAGAATTGCAAAAAATACAAAAGTCTATACCCTTGCCTTTTTGTGTATTTTTTTGGACATCCTCAAATTATATTATTTTATATATAATACCCCTGAATTAGGATTTTTTTTGTACCATATTTAATATTTTCCTAAAATTATGAATTTTTAAATTTGTCATGTAGTATGACAAATTATTCATATTTTTTTCCAGAATTGTTTCTTCTTGGAATCATTGCATTGCATCAACATACAGTCCAGGGAATCTGTTCTTGCCTAAATGGGACCTGAAGTGAACTTTGACCTTTTAATAAAGTTGCAAAAATACGAAAGGCTATAGCCTTAGGCAAGGGTATATCCTTTTGTATTTTTTTTGCAATTCTGGTTCTAAAAAAAAAAATAAATAAAAAGAGGCATGGTTGAATTCATGACTAATTTGGGCAGGAACAAATTCTGTGGATGTGCTACTTTTAATTCATTTTTAAGGAAAATATGATATATTTTTACAAAAAAAAACTCAGTTTGGACATTTTATCAATTTTAGTGTGTTTGTAACAAAAACAATACAATTTGAGGACATCCCAAAAATACACAAAAAGGTAAGGGTATAGCCTTTTGTTCACTTCATGTAATATATTTTATCTTTTCCTCTTCATTAATTCTTCAATGTTAAACCTGAAAGCTGTTTTGCTACACAGTGGTAACATTCATCCTTCAGTACCTGTTGTCTATGCAGCACATGAAATAAATGTATGAGAATATAGAACTGTTACTGAAGTATGTTCAGTACTTCTTAAAGTCAGGTAAAAAGTACTGTAGTTTCATCTGCAAAGTCATGCCAAAGAGTCACGTTATTATTGACAGAACTGGCCACTCCATAAAAAGTTAGTTCCAGGACAGAAAAATGTGACACATGAATTGTTTGTTGACCCGGCAAAGATGATTTTGCCTCCTCTTCACATAAAACTGGGACTCATGAAGCATTTTGTGAAAGCAATGAAAAAAGAAAGCAATTATTTTTGTTATTTAAGACAAAATACCAAGATCAAAGAGGACATTTTTTTGGCCCCAGATCATACTTGCTATGAGTGACAAGCGGCTTGAAGATCTGTTAGCTGGGCCAGAAAAAATATCCTGGAAAGCCTTCAAAGACGTTGTTGACAATTTTCTGGTCAATCACAGAGCCAAAACTTCTCAAAGCTACAAGACAATGAAGTACAACAGGTCACGTAAGATTAATATCCCCCACTCACACTTGGACTTCTTATCCACAAATCTCAGTGATGAACAGAGTAAAAGATTTCACCAGAACATCACTACGATGGAGAAACGATACCAGTGCAACTGGAATCCATCAGTGCTGACTACTGTTGGACACTGCAACGTGATGCACCACACACTGAATACAAAAGAAAATCACTTTTAGTTCTGTTAAGTTTAACAGCTTATGTGAAATGTAAATGTGACTAAATACTTTAGTGTCAGTAAACATATAAATGTCTGTTTCTCAGAGTTCCAACATGATGTTTTAAAACCAAAACTATATTTGTGAATACCCAGTAGGCACCTGTCAAAATTGTTGTGCAGTGTTACTGATTACAGCATATAAATGTAATTATTTATTTTTTTGCCCTTTCTGTTACTTTGACTTAAGTCAATTTTATTTGTGTAGGACTTTTTACATCTGATGTTGTCAAAAAAGCAGCTTTACTGAAGGCCCAAGTCTGTACTGAGCAAGCTGAGGGCAACAGAGGTCGGGACAAAACTCCCCAAGCTGGTAGAAGAAACTTTGGGAGAAACCAATGCACCAAAGGGGAACTCATCTTCTGGTCAAAACCAGACAATAACAATGAGCAGAAGGAAATGAACATCACCGTTTCCAGATCTAGCAGTTAGAGGCCTGTAGAAGCAATTCAACAACTGCGTATACTGTAAAGCGTAAAGTAAAGGAAGATGGTCCATGTTGTGAGAAGGAGGCCCAGCGATGAGTGCTTCAGGCATGGAAGACTAGAGAATAGGTGGACCATGCTGACTGTCAAAGAAGTAAGAAAGCCTTTGGGCTCTTCTCAGCAAGAGTGATTGGGTTCCAGCTGTAAGCGTCAAACCAGAAGTAGGGCTTCGAGATGTTCTTGCCATCTGGATACAGAAAAAGCACTGGAATTTTACGAGTAATGGAACATTTCGAGTAAGAGAAAATTGCTCTCACACATGAATCACAATCCTTTAAGATTTAATTACCATATTTAGCAAAAAAATAAAGAAGCTCAGTCTTTAGCACTCATCAGTTTCTGAACATTCAGATCAGCGAGAGAACAGCGACTGGAAAATCCGTCCCCACATGGAATCAAACACCACTCCACTCTCTCCCTCACTGGTCAACACTCAACTGTTCCGTGACTACCTCAGTATCTAAGCCTAACAATAGAGTCTACATTGACATTGACTTTGACCAGATACGTACAGAATTATTTCCTACTCATTTTTCATGTTACTTGCAAAAAGGTCATTTTAAGTATTGTAATTCCGTCTTTCTTTCATTGATAATGTCTTGTACTCCTTTTAGTACTCAAATCATAATTAGAACCTACTCACACTGCTGGTCACACCCTAGATTTAATACTAACTCTTGGGTTAAATATAGAAAATGTAGCAATAGCTGCACAGTCTGAGGCGATCTCAGACCATTATCTAATATCGTTTAAGCTGCATCTTAGAAACATTAGTACGTCACCACAATATCACATCAAGCGCACAATCACATCATCTACTGCTCAGAATTTTATTTCTAATCTTCATGAGCTTTCAACCTTGATTGGATCATCATCAGACCCTTTACAAGTCGAACAAGCATCTAAATGTTTAGAATAAATTTTTTCCTCTACCCTAGATAATGTAGCTCCATTGAAACGAAAGAAAATCAGAGAAAAAAACTTAGTCCTTATAACAATCACACACGTATACTGAAGCAGACAACATGAAAATTAGAGCATAAATGGCGTCAAACAATCATTATTTAGTAGCAAATCATAATTATTCCTCATGTTATAAATGACATCTAATGAACTGCACTTAATGACAGCGAGGAATGTCCTGGACTCTTTTTGGCTCTACTAGACAGTGATAGTTCATATTGTTCATGCTCTAGCACTTGCCGTCTGTAATAGACTTGCTTATAATCACTTAATGATAATGTGGAACGTGTTATTCTCTTTGTAGCTGCTCAGATAGTAACAATTTAGCATTTGCACTGTATTCTATGACTAAGAGGATTGTGTTGAACTTCTTTGTAGCTCAGTGTTGTCATGTCTGAACTTATGCTTGATTGTTCCTGTACCTGGAAGTCGCTTTGGGCAAAAGTGCCAGAAAAATGAATACATGTAACTAAATGATTGTGTGATTTGTGTTTCTAAATACGCTCAACAAATTCACACAACCAGTCAATTTAATCTTCCCAGAGCAGTGGAATGAGGAGAATGGAATTCATGTATTTATTTATTTCACAACAGCATTAAAAATGCAGTTGACAATAAATAAAAACTTTTGTTTTTGGATCAAAACAGCACTGATGCTTAATCCAAGCGAGAAATGATTTCATCAGCCAATGGCTGCTGTGCAAAGAACTCCAGTAGGTTCTGGGTGAACAGGAAACACCACATATCATAATAAAACACGTCCAAGAAAGACAGTGCGCTGTATTTAATAGTGCTTGATAGAAATGAACTCTAGTAACCTCCAATCAAACGAAGAAGAGCTACAGGGCATGGGCAGCGTTACCAGCGCTTCTCTACCACGTGAGGATTGGAAATAATAAACCAACAGGGACTTAGAGGCAGTGTTCTACTAATGAACAGACAACGATGGCCACTCCTAAGCAGCTAAACACTCTGCAAGTCTATTAAAGCATAAAGGGGAAATGGGCATCAAAGAGCGATCTCAGCATGTCTTCATGTGGACGAGGCTGTTTTATCCTCATCCAGAAATCTGAAGAGAATGGCATCGACTAGAGAGAAGAAGTGAACTGCAGAGAAAAAGGGAGAGAGATAGAGAGAGAGACCCAGTAAGGGAGTAGGAATTCAGCTGACTAAAATAAACTTAGAGAGAGAGAGAGAGAGAGAGAGAGAGAGAGAGAGAGAGAGAGAGAGAAAGAGAGACAAAACAGCGAGCAGAAGTGAGTGAAAGAGAGAGAAAGAAGGTTTGAAAGAGGAAAAAATTGAGAAACAAACAAACGGGGAAGGGAAGAAGAGGGATGCATCGAGAAAGAACAAAGAGAGAGAAAGATTTAGTGAGAGAGAGAAAAAGCTAGAAATAGAGGAAAAGGGCATATAAGGGAATCAGTGAGAGAGAGAGAGAGAGAGAAAGAGAGTGGAAAAAGAGAAAAGAAAAATGTGTAGCGAGAGAGTAAAAAAATCTACCTTACAGAAAAAGAGAGAAAGGAAGAAGAGAGGACTTGAATGAGGAAAAAAATGAGAGGAAAAACAAATGGGGGGAGCAAGGTGGGGAATAAGAGGGATGCATCATGAAAGAACAAGAAGAGTGAGAGAGATTTTGTGAGAGAGATAGAGAGAGGGAGAGCAGTAATGAAGTAACCTACGAGAGAGAAAAAAGAACGAGAGAAAGACAGTGAGAGAGAAAAGGAGAGCGAGAGAGAGAGAAAGAGCTGCACTCAGTCTGTAAGCCCCTGTGAGCTCATTTAGCACTCTGGCTGTTGAAGCATGACTGCATCGTGCTGCAGCTCTACTTACATTAATGACCCAACGAAAGCACGTAGAGAATCCTTTGAGTTAGTCTCCGGCCTTTAAAAGCCCTCCAGACTTCAGGCAGTTTGGTCCACAGCCTTCAACAGCAGCTCGACCGTCCACTACAAGCTGCTCTAAGGTCGTGTCTCACCACAGCCCCAAAAATAATCAGCAAGAAGAGGCTGCACACACCTACACAGTAAAGCTCCACCAAGAATCCCTCAAGGCGTCCCATGCTGGACAGTGGGTAGGACCTTGCCCTTGCAAACAAAAGGTTGTAGGTTCTAGTCGCAGCCCAGGCAGCACTGAGGAACCCTTTAGTAAGTTACCGTCGAGGGGGGAAAGATTTCACTGTGGTGGACCTTGTGTCATGGGTAAGTGTCCCGTGTGTTTGTACATACGTAAGTGTTTGTTCACTTCAGAACAAAAGCAGAACCAGCAAAATGTGACGTTTTTGTGGAGTATGTACTTGTAAGTCCTCAATACAATGTGCATCAAATCTGTTAGAGATGCAAACTGTCCCTTAGTTGTGACGTTGCATGTGAATGTGTGTTCCTGCCCCTTGATGGGTTGGTGACCCGTCCAGGGGAGCACTGGGATGGGCGATACACTCGACTTTCAAGCTCTTGATTGGTGTACGGAGAAGCTAATGAGAGAAATACCCCGGGAAATGTTAAATAACACTTGCAGTGAATAGTACGAACCCCATTTTCCGAAAAGAAGCAATATTTTCCAATATAGCTATACTTACTTGACACACGGAATTTCGTGTTTAAGTCACTGCCCACCCTTAAAAATAAAAATAAAAAAGTGAAAGTAGAATAAAATGCTCAGAAAGTGGCATAACAGAGCCTCAGTGGGTGAATGTCTCCCTCTAGTGGAATGACAGTGAAATAGCCCCAAGGCAAGTTGACTTATGTCCCACTCGGAGGAACGGAACCCAGACATAAGTCGAGGATGCCCTGCATGCAATAAAAGTAAATTGCTGTAGTTATATAAATTAATGTGGACCTATACAATTTATTTATATAGCGCTTCCTACACCAAACCCTGACAATCCCTGACTTTGTGTCTGCTTTTCATGCTTGATTTTCTATGTTTGTAACTCTGTTTCTTTTGGCCAGTTCTTTAGAAAAATACATTTTAATCTCAATGATTGATTTATAAATATATTAATAAATGTAACAATCAGTCAATCAATCAATAAAAAACTTAATTGTATTTCTTATAAACGGATTTAAAATTCGATAACTGCAGCACATCCTGTCAAGATAGTCAGTTTATCCTTTGGCACAATGAGCTCATAGTAAAAAAAATTGAAAGGTGGACTCATCTGACCACAGCAGACGTTTCCACTGGCTTTCAGTTCTGTAAGTTTCAATCTCTCTTTGCATAATTGAGTTTCAGGTTGTATTTCTTGATGCAGTAGACAGTGGTTTTCTGAAGTCCTTCTGAGGCCATGGTGTCATATTTATCACAGAAACAAGACTCATACAGTACAGTGCCTTCTGAGGGCTCGAAGGTTTCAGCCTTGTCTTTCAGGGACTGAAATTTGTCCAGATTCCATGAACCATTTCACATTATGCAGATGAAGAAAGAGACAGATGTTCTTTTTGAACTGACTGACAATTCTCTCCACATTTAGTGGATGCTCTTTTAGACCAAGCCATGTTCCATCACTTATTGCCAACTTTTTATATGGTTGTGTCTGGTCAGGTGTTTTGCGTCACGTCTTGTTTTTTGTGGCACATTTTTAAATCTTCATGTCTTGTCCCTGCCTACACCCAGGTGTTCTGTGTAATATGTAGTATTTATGCCTTGTGTGTGCTTTGTTACCTTGTCCCTGTATTTATGTTCGTTCTAATGCGATTCCTAATCAATAAATGTAAACGATAATTTAAAAATCTGACAGCGTCTAATTCAAAATTAGTTAATATTTACATAATAGTCAATCAGGGAAAATACGTTGAATAAAAGTCCAAGAGAATTAACGTATCAAACATTCATGTTTATATTGCATTTTATAGAAAAAAAGAATGAATAAAAAAATAGTTATATATATGTATAACAATTTTTAAAAATATGTATGTGTGTGTGTATGTGTGTGCAGAATTTCCGCTGGCTGCTTGTGTGGAGATGTGCTTACTAGCAGCTTCTGGCTGAGCGAGACGAGCTTTTCTGCTTCAGCTGCAATCACCAGCCTAATCGCTTCCAGAGGAAGCGGCACAAAGGCCCCGAAGGGAAAAGCAACTGAGGAAAACAGAGGAGGAGGAAGAGAGACTGGAGAGATGAAGGCATTCCCTGGAGATCGCTGATAAAAATCCTTGCATATTATGTATATGCATGTGCTAACGAAGCACCGCAACACGAGAGAGAACGAAGTATCATTGCATCACTGAACTGAGCACTGTATTTATCAGTGGCTGGAGGCATGTTTAATTACAGATGGGAATACTTAACCTCACATTTTACCACATCATTGCCCATTTCTTCAGTGAACGAGTGATTGCTTCAGTTTCCCCACTTCGTTTTCTTCCAGTGCAGCACATCCATCACCTGACAGGCCTGCAGTTTAGCAATCTCCGAGGATACACTGAAGCTTCTTGCTGATTCTCACTTTGCCATCATGCGAGCAATGAAAAGTAAGCAGTCATTCTGATAGTCAGCATGTGCATTCTCACCGTCTTCTGGGAAGCAGCCTCACAATATAATGCATTACCGTAAAATATTGACTAGGGCAGCTTCATCCTGTCAGAACCGATCCCCTAGAGATCTGTATTCTTCTCACCTCCAGCTCTGCTGAGGGCAAAAGAAAAACTACTTTTCAACACTGGCTTTTGAGAAAGAGGAAGCTTGCAGAAAGTGTTTTTCGCAAGATAAGCCAGGATGCCTCTAGTCTTCCACTGCTTGTCCTCCTTCATGACTCTACCAAACAGCTCTGAAGGTCAACCAGCTCATTACAGGGGTATATTTAGAAGAAATGGACTGTGCCGCTCTGGCCTTCGCCTGGGCAGACAATAGAACGCTGTTCTCACATTCGTAACACGTTACAACGTGAGTAAATCAATGCGACAGTAACGCGAAACAACTGTTATTTGATTAATTCAACCATTTTGCCTCATTCTGACAAATAACTTTCCATCATTCAGGGTTTCTTCTATGATGCAATAAAACAAGAGAAGCTATACTGCCCCCTGTACTTCCTGTTTTGTATTGCAAGTAGGCGGACTTAGTTTCGGACTCAATTTGTACTAAAACAAATGTTATAGTAAAAATAATTATTACTTTAAAACATGATCACAATGATTATTATCATTATTTAAATAAATTATTAAATAAAATAAAATATATAGAAGAATTCCTAGAAATTCTTACTTCTTGGAAGGTCTAGAGTTGGGGATGGCCTAGTTGAACAGAGGGTCCCAGCAAAGGCACCGCTGAGTAAGGTACCGTCCCACCACGCTGCTCCACATGTGGAAGGGTTAAAGATCACATTTCAATGTGATGCACCACCTTAAACAGGCTCACTACACCTGCCAATGAACAGGTGAGTAGAACCAGGTGTGTTGAAGCAGGAAGATCACCAAACTGTGCTGGAAACCAATCCTCCAGGTCTCTCTCCTTCTCTCTCTCTGTGTTGAGCTACTCTGCTGAGATACCAGTGATCCTGTTCCGTTCTGCTGATATAGACCGATCCTGATACACTAGAACCCACTCACTTCTACTGAAGAGAACCCATACAGAAAGAACCACGCTCCATCTGTTCAGTCAAAAGTTTTGAGAAAGACACAAATATTTTTTATGACGCAATTTGCATATACACCAGAATGTTATGAAAAGTGATCAGATGAATTGAAAAGTCCTTCTTTATCATGAAAATGAACTTAATAGACAAGGCAAAAGCAGGTGAAGCAAGGCAATCAAGGCCCAGAATGACCCATCCCAACACAAGGGCCCATAACCAGGTGTCCCCGAGACAGCCACCCCCGACCCAAGGGAGGAGTCGCAAGGGACAATGCTGAGATGCTTTATAAAGAGGTTGACACTTGAAATCATTGTTCTTCCACTGTTAACCATGGTTACCTGCAAAGAAACACTTGCAGTCATTATTGTGTTGCATAAAAATGGCTTTACAGGAAGGATACTGCTGCTACTAAGATTGCACGTCAATCAACCATTTATCGGATCATCGAGAATTTCAAGGAAAGAGGTTCAATTGAAAAAAAAGTCCAGCAAGCATCAGCCCCATCTCCTAAAGATGATTCTGTGGGATTGGGTGTCAACAGTGCATAGCTTGCTCAGGAACGGCAGCAGGCAGGTGCAAGGGCATCTGCAAAGACTTTTAGAAGATGGCTTGGTGTCAAGAAGGGCAACAAAGACGGCACTTCTCTACAAGAAATACATGAAGAACAGGCTGATGATTTGTAGAAAGTACAAGGAGTACGAGTACGAGCTGAGAAATGGGGGAAAGTAATTTTCTCTGATGAAGCCCCTTTTCAATTGTTTGGTGCATCTGGAAAAATTATTGTCCGGAGAAGAAAAGGTGAGTGCTACCATCAGTCTCGTGTCAACAGTAAAGCACCTGAGAACATTGATGTTTTGTGGTTAATTCTCATCCAAGGGAGGGGGGTTCTCTCACATTTCTGCCTCAGAACACAGCCATGAATAAAGAATGGGTCCATGGCAGGAAACTCCCCAGACCTTAATAACACTGAGAACTTGTGGTCAATCCTCAAGAGACTGGTGGACAAACAAAAACCCACAAATTCAAACTCCAAACACTGATTATGAAAGAATAGGCCATCAGTCAGGATTTGGCACTGAAGTTGATCGACAGCACTCCTGGACGAATTTCCTATGTCTTGAAAAAGAAGGGCCAACACAGCAAATACTGACTTTCTGCATAACCTGGATGTAATTGTCAACAGAAGCCTTTTAAATGTATGAAATGCTTGTAATATATTTCCCCAACGATCGGCCATGGTTTATACACTGATTTTCCAAACCTGGTGTTGGTGTCTTGTTTAAATGTGGCAGTTTATCTAAAAACATGAAACACATTCACTAAAAGTATAATTCAGTACATAAAGACGACATCCCCACATGATTAGTTGAATGTAAATGTTCTGTTTACTGCAGCAATGAACAGTTAGAAAATCAACACAAAGAAAAGATCAGATCAGTGACGATGGTCTCACTTAATCACCGCTGCTGCATCCAGACTCTTCAACTTTTTCAGCCCTTTGCTCCATTACATTACATCCTAGTGTAGAATACAAGCTGTGTTACATCACATCCTAGTGTAGAATACAAGCTGTGTTACATCAC
>JBBIGC010000152.1:582698-596718 GCA_037576955.1 Lepidarchus adonis
GTCCCAGCCTGGTTTGACAAGCAGAGTTCCTTGCAGGTAGGTCCCCACTGAAGAACACGGTGCTGAGTCCAGGAGATAATGGGATCATGCTGGAACAGCCATGGGTGTCCTAAGATGAGAGGAGGAGTGGTAAGATTAGTAATAAAAAATTGGATGGATTCAGAGTGGTCTCCGATTAACATAATGACGGGAGTACAGCGAAGGAGAATGGGGCTGTTGGATAGAGGACAGCCGTCAACGGCTGTAATGTTGAGCGGAGGGGATAGTTCCTCAGTATCAAGTCCCAGCTAAGAAGCAAATTTCTGATCGATAAAATTACCAGCCGTCCCTGAATCAACAAAGTCGGAGGTTTCAATCAGTTGGTCTAGCTGGAGTTTTACTGGAACCACGAGTCGAGAGATAGTCAACTGGTCGGAGGAGAAACTGTTCAGACCAAGTAGTAGCTCCTCTCACTTCACTTGGTCCTGTCGTTTCCCGGTTGAAGAGGGCAGACAGCCCGATGGTGATCAGGCGAGGCGCAGTAGGCACAGAGACCCTCTCAAAAATGCCGCTCTCTCTCTGTGGTGTTCAGGGAAGTGCGTCCTATCTGCATGGGTTCCCCCGCAACAGTGGAAGGAGTCTCTGAGATGGGTGATGAATTTCTGGAGGTGGAACTGGTAGGATCAGGGTGATACTCACGTGTCAATGTGCGTGTGCCAGCTAGCCATAGGTCGACCCGGAGACTCAGCTGGATCATCCCTTCCAAGGTGTCAGGAAGTTTGCGAGCGGCCAGTTCTCTCTACATGTGGTGATTGAGTCCTTCGTAAAAAGCAGTACGTAGTGCAGCGTCGCCCCAGGAAGTCTGTACTGCCAGCGTCTGGAACTCAGATGTATACTGGCTTACAGTACGATCACCCTGTCTTATGTGAAATAGGCGTGAGTCAACAACCACCTCGCTCTCCGGATGTTGGAAGGCGGTTTTTAGCTGTTGGGTAAAAACCTTGTAATTGTGAGTGGTGGGAGAATCTGCTCTTAAAACTGCCGCAGCCCATTCGGCTGTCTGTCCGGTGAGTAGAAAGGAGAGGAGAGCGATACGAGATCTGTCAGAGGGATAACGGAGTGGTTGGAATTCGAAAATAAGAGATAGATTAGTTAAAAAGACCTCACACTTCCCATTTTTGCCGTTCCATTTATCAGGTAATGCGATTTTTGACTGCATTTGAACTGGAGAAAGGGCAGGTGAGGTTTGGGACAAGGCCGGTGAGGTTTAGGACAAGGCTGGTGAGGTTTGGGACAAGGCCGGTGAGATTTGGGACAAGGCCGGTGAGATTTGGGACACAGCCGCGGGTGTAGGCAATTGGGACGCAGAATGAATTCTGTATTCTTTAGACAATACTGATGGAAAATGAACTGTTATCAGTCTGAGAGCAGAAATTCTATTAAACTTGTAAATATGTCGATTTATATTTTGTAACTTTTTGAGTAAATATCTTCTTACTTGCGCTGTCCCCCTGCTTCTGCTATAACAATGCAAATTTCCTCATGCAGGACAATAAAGGCTTGTCTTATTTCATTTTATCTTATCTTAAGCTCAAATCCAGTTTTTGTAACAAGATGGAAAAAAACAAAGCACATTGGCAATGAATAATAACTGAGTGACAGATTTCAGTATAAACCCTTTCCTCTGATTAGATATCATCCCAACATCTATGATTCATCAGATTACTCAGGACATTGGCTGTCTGCTTACACCATGCTGTGTGCCAATTTCACTGGCAGATTTATATATAGGTATAAAAGTGAGATAAAAATGTTTCAACATAAAGTGCATTATTAATTCTAGTCTTTGGCAACAGCAAAGGGTCTGTGTTACTAAGCTCAGACTTTAAGGTCGTAATGAAACATTGCAGAATGTCAGTGAATCCTTTTGGAAAAAGCCAGAGATCTAGATGCAGAACAATGAGGATGATCTTTACCTTTCAATCATATAGAGGAAAGATCTAACCATTACATTTTGGTGTCCTGCCCCCAGCCCATCGACTCCAACCTCTCAACTCATGAACAAACCCTCACTGAACTAAACTGGGTGAATAAAAGCAGGAGAAGCATTAAATTGTACAAAATGGAGGCCTTCAAGACCTCTTGATGAATCAACCAATATGGGTAAAAAACAGCAAGTTATATTTTAAATTAGGTTTAAAAATAAAATGGAAGAGCATTTCTTTCTTCGGTAATGGTTTACATTAAATAAGCTACATTCATAACACCTTTAAGAAAAAAAAACACATTTAATGTACATTAATAACATGAATTGTTAAGATATTTGTAAGTATGATTGCAGTTCAGTCCATTATTGATTATGATTATAGCACACGACAGTCCATATTGCATTCAAATACTGCGCATAAATTTGACTAATGTATAATTAGAATAATGATTTAATGTAAAATAAAATGCACCTTATGAAAGCAATACGAATGAGGACGTAATGCATATCCTTACCCATTCTTTGTAATGTAAAGTTTACGTAAAATAGAAGGTTTTCCTCTGACTGGGGTGGACAGGCTCTTTTCCACTGAACTAGACCTTTTTTTTCTTACCTCTCTCTGTCTGTGCCACCTGACAGTAATGTCTTATCTTGGGCTGGACGTCTGAAAAACCAGAGGAGGAACAAAAGGCTGCGGCTGAATTTATTACTGAAAGGCAAGAGTCCCTGTCAGGCGAAGGCAGCAGCACTGTAATGAGTGACCGGACACAAACCTGAGCGAGATAACCTTTCAGAGCTACATTAGAGAGACATTCTCCCTGCCAGAGGATGCGCAATACAGACGACCCAAAGGAGGATGTGAAAAGAGGACTATTTTTCATGGAACCTTAAGGCGGCATTAGATGGAGATATTAGATATGACTGAAAAGATAGTGAGCTGCTTTGCTTCTCCACTGCCTTCATAGGAAGCTGTCTAGCTGGCAGCATTTGAACTGCAGCTTTATAAACCAGGCTACTGAGAAGTTCCAGGCAAGAAGTAATTAGATCATGAATCATTGCTGCCTGTTTGTTTTTGCCTCTGCACAACATCAGTATCCATGTTTTATGATTGTAGAGACTGCTGGCTAAGTAGCCTGCTAGTAACAGATAAGTACAAGTAGAACCTCATAATTCTAGCTAATTGTACAAGGCCACGTCACATAGCTTGGGCAACAAAAATGACCTTGCAAATGACACTGGACAACAGGACTGCTAGTTAATCATGCTAAGATGTTGGATGGTTATTTGCAATTAAAGCCTGACATGATTGAGCAAGCCAGCGTGGTAATCTAGTATATATACCCTCAAAATTATTGAAAATCTTAACGTTGGTACAAAGAAAATACAATTTTGATACTGAGTAAACTATTTTTTTAATTTAGACATAGAATACATTTTCGCACCAAAGTGTCACCATTTGAGTTGTAGTACATTGTAAGGGTTTGGGGTGTAGCAGGAAGTAAGTGCAATGGCATGCAGTCAACTAGTAATTTAATAAGGGAAATATAGAAGATTCTATGAAGAAACATAGAAGGAATGACTGCAACAGCAAGGATAAACAGGAAATAAAACGGAACAGGGATAGAACAGAGCAGGGAAACACAAGAGCATGGACGTGACAAAGAACAAGAGACAGGTGGAGACACTAACGAGCGGCAGGGCAAAGGCGGGGCTAGATATAAATGTGAAGACATGAGGACCTGGATGCATAGAAACAGTGGTGGCACAGGTAAAACCGTCAAAATCACATTTTTTCTTACTCGTAAAATGTTGATTTTTTGGAAGCTATGTATTAAAATGTATTTTTTAATAAATGGCCATTTTCTAAACATATATTTATCTTTTTAAAATAGTCTTTTCTCATTTACTGTGTTAAGACGAACATTTGCTAATTAACAATTATAGTTGTAAGCATTGGGAATATATTTTTGCACATTTTTTGTGCATCGCATCAAAAGTTTTGTAGATTGCCCTGTAATTACTTTTGTAATAAAAACGTAACATGTGGCCTAAATAAGATGCCCAAAGCAAAATTTGTGCTCTTGTTACTCACAAAATTAAAATTTCAAACAACCTTCACTGGCCACATACTTCCATGTGTCCTTAATGTTTGCATGGATGTTAAGCAATACATCCAGTAGGGGACAGAGTAAGGTCTCAGTGATGTACCTGTTAAGAATCTGCTTGTAATTTTTAAGACATATGCATCACCATGTGTTGCCTTTGGCCATGATTCACAAATGTGAATCCAGTGTACACACAGAAAAGTCTATGTATACTATATAAAATGTTTTAAAAGGTAGCACATTTGGTAGTTGTACAAATACACAGTAATACAGTTCTCAGGTGCTAAGACACAGTGAGTGTAATGGAGCAAGACCTCTTCCTTAAGTGGATGTGGTGCTGATTGCAGCTCCTAATTTATGGCAGTCTGATTTGTAATATTTGGGCCAGGACTCAACTCAATTGTGCATTAAAAACCCATCATGTCCACTCCACTGTGTCTGTATGTAAGTGTATGAACTCTCCTGTTCCCAAGACCATTGATTATTTTTCGCATTGCTATTCAGGACGAGCAGTGGCCCAGCTTGATAGTGTGTGAACCCTTCCAAAGGTTTGTATATGAATATGACCTAAAACACCATCTCATCTTCTAAAGCGTGACCTCTTTTTTACAACAATAGCTTAATTTGCAGTAATTGTCCTGCAGTCCTGCATGACAACCTTATTCCTCCATACAGAACCACTTCAATTCTTGGATGTTGGTGAATTTCTTGATTCAAAGTGAAAGTAAACTTTATTGTAATCTCTGTTATATATTGTACAATACATAGAGAGAGTTTGGCAGTGCAGAAAAAGAAAAATAAGGCACAAAAAAAAAGAATGTGTAAATAAAAATATAGATATAAAAGTGTAAACTTAGAATTTAAAGGTAGGATGAAAGGTAGTGATGTGTAAAGTGCATATTGTCATGGAAAAGAGCTGTTGATGCACATTAAGCTGGAAGGGTTACCATCTGCAAAATTAGATTTCACCTTCACATTATATGAAAATCCTAAGGGTTTTGACACATGCTGATGTTATTCTAAATATTTCTTTAATAAATACATGACCAAAAATAATAATTTTTGTGTCATTTGTTTAACATAAATGCACACGCAGACATACACACACAGACATCATACTTTTGTACTTTATATTGATAATTGTGGCTGGTGCGAAACATAATTTCATTTCTGCTTGTGTATTTTGGTAAATACCATGCAAAATGACAATACACCTTCTTGAATCTTGAATCATGAATATAGTTTTTAAGCATCACTGTATAAAAATGTTGTTATGCATTACCAGGGCAAGGGATAGGTTAAGGTTATGGCCTAGGCAAAGCTACATTTAACAGATATGTGGAAGCTAAAGGTATGCTCAGCATGTAATGTGGGCAATCTGTTTAAAGTGTGCGCCATCTCTACTCATATATGAGGCATTAATCTCAACCACTCGCACTGTCAAGATTTTCAAACGTTTTAGCGCAGCTCTTTGGCTTCCTGAAAAATGGATTAGCAAATGTACAACCAAATTAACTTCAAAGTAGCTGAGAATAAAGTCCACAATGGTTTTGGTGTCAATAAGCTTCCACACAGTCCTTGAGAATTTCAATGAAGGAAAGGTTGGTAATGAAAAAGAGCATGAAAGGTGGAGCACACAAGGACATGTATATGTTTATGTATATATCTGATTTTAATGTATATTGTCAGTACTGATTCCACTGTACCTGCAGTTATAAATGACAGATAACCTTGAAATCTTTGTTCACGTATAAGCCTTTTATGATTTTTATGATAGAAAGAGAGAGAGAAGTCCTGAAAAGTTTACTCAGTCTGTCAGATATGTCATTATCATTATAACATGCTTACACATTTCCACAAAGCTATGAGACACACTCATTTAGTCTTGCAATATATATTATTTATATTAAATTAATTTATATATATATAACATATATATATATTATGGTATTAATATAAATTTATTAGCAAATATTAAATTTATCAGCATAAATGTGGCCTGTAAATGTGAAGAAACTTTAATTCAAAATGTTTGCCAAAAATATTCAAGAAATGTAAAAGTGAAAAATAAATACTGAATAATTGAATCATTGTTTCAGTTCTACACCCTTTATTACAGGACATTGTGTGATACCTCACATTTTCTTGAGCATATATGCGAGCTTTGTTGCCGTATGAAGTTAATGATGTAAAAAATTGAAACAGCTGTCATATTTGTACAGTAAATTACACTCACACTTCATATCTTGCGTTATTATTGTTCAACAGACTGCTTTTGTAATGATTCATCTTCATGCTTCTGACTCTGTAGGTTGAAGGCTTTATATGAAAGGCCCTCCAGCTATTCAAACAGTGATTTTAATTATACGACTGTGTAGCTTGATTTCCACTCTGATCCTGTTTGCACATCTTGTCCTTTAAAATACGGACCCTCTATCTCTGTCAAACACCTTGACTCACGGAATTGCTTTTGAAATGATAAGAGAGTTTGCTGTTGAGAATCAGTCTTTGATAGGTATTATGAAATAGTTTTTGCTTTAAAATTACTTAGGAATTTTATTATATATATATATATATATATATTCATCTACAGTCCTGTGCAGTCTGGGGCAGTTGTGTAAATTGGTCTCATTTATCTCAGCAGTACGAGTTAGACACATTAGAGAGCTGTTATATATTGATTTAACCACTGATTAAGTCCAAACCAGGAAATGATGGTTCCTACAGGTAATTCCAGGCTTCCATCAGCAGAAATCTGGAAATGGGAACCCAACACATTGACAAACATGTACTGTTCACTGTATTATTTTATTGATTTTAATATTAGTGTCTGGAAATAAAACAACAAAAACACTTACTGCCTCTAAACTATGACATATACATTTCTCAGGGGGCTAAGATTTTTTCACAGTACTGTTTATATTTGGTGGCCTAGTGGTTAGGACTTTGCCGCTGAAATGCAGAGGACAAATTTTGTTGTGGTGACTGTGTGCAATGGTGTGTTTACAATGATCGGAAATCACAAAACACTATGTATATAGAAGAAAAATAGGATTTAATATAATAAAGTTACGATAAATAAATAATAGATGTAAAACAAATTAAGACAATACATTCTCTACTATTTTTTTATCTTTACTAATACATAAGCTCTCAGTTGCACTTTTTCATAGCTCTAATATATTAAATGATAACTATATATGGATACAGATAAATAACAATGTAACAACAGGTGATTCAAAACAGTTTTATGGTTAGTACCAGCGTTAGGATTAAGTTTAAAATTACAGGTTTAGGGTTATGGAAGACTGAATTTAATAGATACACCTGTGCTCTCTCTACTTATACATTACTCTCACCCATTCGTCAGGTCTTGAAAAACGCATTAGCAAATGTGCAACCTAATTATAGAAATACAATTTGTAATTTTTTAAAATAAGAAAAGGTAAGAGGATAAAAACTTTTTTGTTCTAGAACTTCTTGTTCTAATGAAAAAAACCTTCTAATTTCTCTTTGTACCTGATCCTTGACAAATAGAAATAAATAAATAATAAATAAACTTCCAAAAATAATATAAGATACTAATTTAGCTGTTGAAGGAATGCAGTAGAAACTATAAGTGTAACAAATAAGTAAATATGAATGTAAAAATATATGTACATGAACATAGATACTTAAATATGTAAAATATTTGTAACTGTACCGATGTTTTTACCGATGTTTGTTCATAAAAAGAAATTGACTCAGTGTTATTGAATATAGAAGTAGATCTAAAGCTGACAGTAGAAAAATAAATAAAGAATATACCAATTTTTAACTATAGCATGAATTCTTATAAGCATCTGATGGCATTTCTATTCATTTTCTTTTTTTAATGAACTGTTTGAAAGACTACCTAAAAGAAAGAGAGATCACCAAGCACAGGTATTTAAATTAAATGCTTTGAAGATGGGCTGGGATGAAAATATTCGGAAAGTTCCTCCTAATAAAGTTCTCTTGTTAGCGCACCAATGCCATATACATTAACAGCGCACAAGATCTGGTTTTAATGAATCATTACTCACACTGAAGAATACAATTAATCACTGTGTATGCAGATAACATCACTTAATGAAGTAAAGTGACACAAGGCATAGAAAAAAGAAAACAATGTTTAGGTTAATTTCCCTAAGGCTGTCGCCTCTCGTGTCCTCATTCCAGTTTGCTTTTCCAATAAACTCTGGGACTGTAGGGTTGTAGCAACCGTGCACTCATAACACCTCTTATTCATTAAGCTTCAGTGAGAATTCAATAAAAAGAGTTATTAAAACCTTCACCCTTCACCACTGACGCTGTTACATTATGAAGCTGTGGGTCACACCATGGCACATTCCCTCTCCAATATAGCTGGTAATTGGAGCTAATTATCACAGATAATTTAATCTCCATTACTGCTGAAATCCATTTAGGGATCAATAAAAAAGTAGATTTAAATTCAAAATAGCTTGGATCAACAGGTAGCAATGTTGAGAGGGAGCTGCCGCTTCACCATGAGGCATCTTGGGAGTGAGGGACTGTGGGGTTTTGGGCAAGTTCTCAGATTCTTTGACGAGAAATGTGTTCACGTAATAAAAGCTGTATTTGGTTAAGGAATCTTGCTGCGTGGGCTGATGGCGACGGGCAGCGCTCCCCCGGGCCAGACGTTCGGTCAGCCGGCATTAGACCCGCTTACCAAGGCTTAAGGGTTAGTGCACGCTCAGTCACCAGAGGGCGCACAGCTTCCGGAAGTCTTGTTCAAGACTGGTAAATAAATCCGGGAATGGGCCGCGTCCCATTTTTTCAAACCAAGCCCTTTGGTGTAGTGTCCTTCTTTCCTGTTGACAGGTTTCCACACTGGGATCCCATTACAATACATTATGAGGAAGTGACTTAACAGTACAGTACCAGTGCAATGTAAACAGTTGCAATATAGAAGACTGGTACAATGTAAACAGTGAAGAGTGTCAGTGTAATTTAATTTACCCCACTGCTTGCACGCAACATGTAACACAGTACTAAACATGACTGCTTCAATATAGCTACCAAAACCGTGTCCCAAACATTATGGTGCCCTGAAATTAAGGGGATTCTGTAAAAAGTGCTGTAATTTATACATAGTGAAACTAAAAGGTAAATAACTTCAAATTAAAATGGAATGTGTAAAATATTACACTGGGCTATAGAAAAATATATGTTTTAATCCCACACATTATAAATACACACAGATCATCATTTAAATCCCTGTACTTTTGTGGCTTATTGTTTGTATTATCTGATTGGCTAGCTGAGCGATGTGAGGACCCGGTCTTGCTGCATCCACATGGGCCAAGAGCATCAGGGACTCAGTTCAGCTTAGCTTGTATATCATCTTTTAAACACCCATAGCCTATATTAATGTTATCTGGGCGGCCGAGGGTCCTTTCTGTTACTCTCACCGTCCCACACCTACACTCTACTGCTGGGGAACCTTGCTGTTTTTGTGACCACTCCCCCAGAGTGAAATCCCGCTTTGTTGCAGTTGATTACTGTTTCAGGCTGTTTAAAAAAACAGCTTTACTGTGTGTAGTGTCAGATGGAGGGTTTTCTCGATAATAAAAGCCACTTAAGCCACGGTGAAACTGACAGGTGTATTTTTAACAACGCAATACCAGCAGCTAACAGGACAGCTAACAGGCTCATTATACATATTAACAAAATTTCAATGTTTTTTTTGTCCTTCACATTGTGGCAAAAATTAACCAAAAAATGACCAGTATCAAGAGATAATAACCAAATACTCGTCATTTTTTACATGCTTTATAAGTGTCGAAATAAAGCGAAAGTCAACTTTCTGTGTTTTTTTACTGCCAGTTATTTTAGGGATGCGCTGCATTCTGTGGGAAGACAAATCAGCAAACAGATTTAAACCCTGATGATTCACTGCCACTTTTTATTGTAGCTTTCCTGCTGATTTCCCTGTTTGCTCTGTTATGATTTACATAAAACAAGCTGATTATCCTTGTTAAGCACTGAAATCTGTATTTTTAAAAGAAATATTTTCTTTAATTATTTTATGTGCATTTATTTGTTTTAATTCTGTCTTTTGCCATTTCTGGCTGAAGTTCCAAATCACTTGAGTTAGGGTTAGTAGTGCCTTTGTACTCAGATGGTTGCAGGTTCAAATCCCAGCCAAGGTTCCACTGATGAACTCACTGATATCTGGTTCCTGTTAATAGCTGCTGCCTGTGAGGTTTTCTGCCATTAGCAGCACTTATTTGTGTTATGGTTTTTTTTGTGTTAGTGTTTTGAGTTACGTTCTCCTCTTTGTCTCTTGTCCTGGCCTCACTTTGTCCTGTCTAACCCCATACTGGCACCTGTGTCTTGTTCTGTGTTCCCACCCCGTTCCAGGTGTTTCTTTTTTGTTGTATTTAAGCCTTAGGTTCCCAGTCAGTTTGCACCAGATCTCTGATGTAATTTTCCCCTCAGTTCATTTAATTCTATGTTGTTTGATGTTTGTTTCAAGTCGTGTTTCTACTTTTTTGTTGTAATATCCTCCATCCCTCACTTTTACTTCCTGACACTGCCACAAAAATTTACACACCCCTTTAACATTAATGACAGCTTGAAGTCTTCTGTGGTAGTTGAGAATGAGGCTCTTTATCTTCTCAGATGCTAAAGCTGCACATTCTTTCTGCAAAAAGCCTGCAGTTCCTGTAAGTTCTTGAGCTGTTTTCCATGAACCGCATGTTTGAGGATCTCCCCAGAGTGGCTCCATGATATTGAGGTCATGAGACTGAGATGGCCACTCCAGAACCTTCACTTTATTTTGCTGTAGCCTATGACAGGTCGACTTGGCCTCGTGTTTTGGATCATTGTCATGTTGGAATGTCCAAGTTCGTCCCATGTGCAGCTTCCGGGCTGATGAGTGTAAATTTTCCTCCAGTATTTTTGATAAACTACTGCTTTCATCTTGCCATCAGTTCTGACCAAATTACCTGTGCCTTTGCAGATCACACACCCCCAAAACATCAGTGATCCACCACTGTGTTTCACAGTAGGAATGGTGTAGCTTTCATCATAGGCCTTGTTGACTCCTCTCCAAATTTAGTGTTTATGGCTATGGCCAAAAAGTTCAATTTTAGTCTCATGATCCAAATGACTTTGTGCCAGAAGGTTTAAGGCTTGACTCTGTTTGTCATATTGTAAGCGCAAAACTTTGTGGCATTTGTGTAGTAATGGTTTTCTTCTGGCAACTTGACCATGCAGCCCATCTGTCGTCAAGTGCCTCCTTATTGTACTTCTTGAAACAGCTGCACCACATTTTTTCATAGAGTCCTGCATTTCATCTGAAGTTATTTATAGATTTTTCTTTGCATCCTGAAAAATTTTCCTGGCAGTTGTGTCTGAAATTGTAGTTGGGTTTACCTGAATGTGGTTTGGTTTCAACAGAACCCCTAATGTTCCACTTTTTAATTAGAGTTTGAACACTGATGATTGACTTTCTGAAAGTACTGAAATACATGCTTCCAAAAATACTTAAGTATCAAAAGTACAAAAGTAAAAGATTTATTGCAGGATTGCCCACACTTTTTTATAAAAATTATATACACACACTATATATATACTCCTTGTATGTGAAAAATGTACTTGGCAATAAATATCTGATTCTGTTTCTTTTTGGGTATAAAATCTATAACTGGGGTGATCTCTTCATGGGTAGATCTTTATGAAGGTAGAGTGACTATTTGTGATTGTGAACAAACCCCAACACTAAAAAGAGAACTACAGTGAAACTTGACCCTTAACCCATCCATGCGTGGGGGGTCTAACAACAGCACAGGGAGCAGTGTAGCAGGACAGTATCTTGCTGTTGGGTTCCTCTCTGTTGCCTGGGCTGGGACTTGAACCTGCAACCATCTTTAGTTAGAAAATGTAAAATGATCCATATTTTTAGTCAATCGCTTTTTTGTCTTTTTTTTCTGTGGGGATGTTCTCCTCCACTCCAGCCCCTCTGAGATTTACAGATGTCCCACTTATTGATTTCTTTTGCCACTGGAACTGTCACTGGAATGTCCTTTAACTTCTCTCAGTGTGTTGAAGCCAAGATGATGCTGCAATCAGTCCAGGTTTATACAATCACCTGTACTGAGGCCATTCAGTCAAGATTTCTTCAGATCTGTTTCAAATTTACATACTGACAACCAGAAGCAACCAGAAGATAGATAGATAGAACCTCTTCAGCAGCTTGCTATAAAAAGGCAGACCACCCCAGTCTCCTGAGCCATAACAATGCTGTGTTGTTTTCCATTTAGAATGCAGACACAATGCCAGACGCAAAACCATGGATTCCACATGAAGGAATTTACTGACAGCTCTCCTCTTTCTTTCCTCATCTACAATATCTGTGTGCAAAGTGTGGATCGTGTTCACAGGGGGAGAAACAGCAGCTGCAATGAGCATAGGTGCAGCAGAGAAATTAGACATTTACTGATTTTATCCATCTTTGATCGTGAGAACAGACAGCGCAATCCTCTTGTGGCTCTGCCTATTCTACACTGCTTAAAAGATTCATGTCAGGAGAATACAAAGGCAGTGGAAAGGTATTTTCAGCAAGAATGTTTTACAGGGGCTCTTTGCTAGAAACAAAAAATATTTAAAGATAATGGAAAAATGTTGAATGAATTCGGTCAAACTTTACTTAAACCCTGCTATATAACATTCACATAACCCTGATGTAAAGGCGTCATGGAAAAGTAATGTGCTGACATGGATTCCCATAAAAAATAATGTCCAATATACCAACAGAGTCCAAGCGCAGTTGTGGTCCAGCACTCGGGAGCAAACAGTTTGGTGATGTTTGGTGATGTTTGCATATTGTTCAGAGTTGATATTAGCATTAGCGTAACTGAAGGCCACACCTAAACTATTGATTGACGTTTTACATACACCTCTTTTGATAAATTGAAAATCCACTTCAATAACTTTTTTGGATGGTAACGTAATTATGTGTACCAAGTTTTGTGAGAATTGGGTGAATAGTCTTGGAGGAGATGGTTTTTTAAAGATTTGAGTTTTTTTCCAAATGGCGGAAAATTGCCTTCCAAGGAATAATAGGAATAAGGATTGGTTAATTTATCTCATAGAGTTCTCGAAATATGAGGCAAAATGTAATTGTGCACAGTATAGTGCCACCAAGTGTTGGACGTGTGTGGAGAGCATTTTTATATAATGCATACGGTTTTCGCTACAGTCTGACTTTTACGCAAGAAAAAGAATCGGAGCAAAAACAATAGGACATAGCTATACTTGGACTCCTAATTAATACAATAGTGTCATTATTATTAGCGCCATGACAGTTTATGTCACATGCTCAGTTAGTCACAACGTCACACAAAAAAAAACAGTCCTAAATTCTTAAACCAGACACTGACAGTGGAGTCTTCTAAAGAGGTATTCAATAATGTTTTTGGATATAGGAAGTATGACAAATTTAACACAGTTATTAAAGGCTAAGCAAAAAAACATGAAACAACTGCATAGGGACAAAAAGCGAGAAAAAACAGTATCAACAGAACAGTGTACAACCGCAGAAACGATAAACAATCTAAACAGAATAATGAACTACACCTGGTAAACCAAGGCAAAACAATACCACGAAACAAGGCTGCACTATGGAGGAACATGGGACAGGTTTCAACACAAAGCAAATTACAACAGGAGACGGGTTATATACAGTATATATTAACTAGGACAGACAATGGCACTAGGACAAAAAATTACCCAGAAAACCAAGGTATAGTCAGCGAATTAGGCAACAATACATCACAAATAGTCACATGGGAAAGTGACTACTTGTCATTGTGAACACACTCCATCTGTTACAGCCACACCAGGTTCCACCGACACGCCCCCTCCCCGTTCACAATCGCCAGAGTTCTGACAAGCCACACCT
>JBBIGC010000152.1:604832-623425 GCA_037576955.1 Lepidarchus adonis
ACATACAGTACATACATACATACAGTACATACATACAGTACATACAGTACATACATACAGTACATACAGTACATACAGTACAAACATACAGTACATACATACAAGTGCTGGTCATAACATTAGAATATCGTGACAAAGTGGATTTATTTCAGTAATTCCATTCAAAGAGTGAAACTTGTATATTAGATTCATTCATTACACAGACTGATATATTTCAAATGTTTATTTATTGTAATGTTGATGATTATAACTGATATCTAATGAAAATCAATTAAGCACAATTTAGAAATGAACTGAAAGGTATGAACGTGAAGTGTGAGAATGTATGGCGCTCAATGTTTAGTTGGGGCTCCTTTGGCCTGGATTACTGCAGCAATGTGGCGTTGGCATGGAGTCGATCAGTCTGGGGCACTGCTCAGATGTTATGAGCCCATATTGCTCTGATAGTGGCCTTCAGCTCTTCTGAATTGATGGATCTGGCGTATTGCATCTTCCTCTTCACAAAACCCCATACATTTTCTATGGGATTAAGGTCAGGTGAGTTTGCTGGCCAATCAAGAATGGGGATACCATAGTCCTTAAACTAAGGACGGGTAGCTTTGGCACTGTGGGCAGGCGCCAGGTCCTGTTGGAAAATGAAATGTGCATCTCCAAGTTCATCAGCAACAGGAAGCATGAATTGCTCTAAAACTTCCTGGTAGATGCTGCGTTGACCTTGGACTTCAGAAAACACAATGGACCAACACCAGCAGATGAGATGCCCCCCAAACCTTCATTAACTGTGAAAACTTTACACTGGACCTAAAGCAACGTGGATTATGTGCTTCTACACTCTTCCTCCAAACTCTGGGATCTTGATTTCCAAAGAAAAGGCAACATTTACTTTTTATCAGAGAACATAACTTTGGACACTCAGCAGCAGTCCTTTTTGTCTTTAGCCCAGGCGAGACACTTCTCTTGTTCGAGTGGCTTGACACAAGGAATGTGACAGCTAAAACCCATGTCTTGCATATGCGTGGTGGTTCTTGAAGCACTGACTCCAGCTGCAGTCCACTCTTTGTGAATCTCACCCACATTTTTGAATGAGTTTTGTTTCACAGTCCTCTCCAGGGTGCGGTTGTCCCTATTGCTTGTACACTTTTTTCTACCACATCTGGTCCTTCCCTTCGCCTCTCTATTAATGTGCTTAGACACAGAGCTCTGTGAACAGCCAGCCTCTTTAGCAATGACCTTTTGTGTCTTGCCCTCCTTGTGTAAGGTGTCGACAGTTGTCCAAAAGACGACAATTAAGTCAGCACTATTCTCCATGATTGTGTAGCCTACAGAACTGGACAGAGACCATTTTTAAAGGCTTTCTGTTTGGAGTTAATTAACTGATTAGAGTGTGGCACCAGGTGTCTTCAATACTGAACATTTTCACAATAATCTAATATTCAGAGATACTGCATTTGGGAATTTCATTAGTTGTCAGTTATAATCGTCAAAATTAAAAGAAATAAACATTTGAAATACATCAGTCTGTGTGTAATGAATTAAATTTAATATACAAGTTTCACTTTCTGAATGGAATTACTGAAATAAATAAACTTGTTCATGATATTCTAATTTTATTACTAGAACTTATACATACACACACAATGTTATGTTTAAAGTTTAGATAATAAATAATGTATGTTTAAAATTATATAAAGAAGTTTTTAAATGATTTATTTAAAGATTATTATTTATATTTGATCACTGTTTTATTACTACAATGCATTTTTTCACTGCTCAAGAAAAACGCCTTCTAACTCCAGATGGTTACACCCGCACAGAATTACCATCAGCAACCTTCTGTAACCAATAAGGCTGCGCGTACACCGCTCGTGCGTAAATAGCCCCGCCCCCGGAGGGATCCTATTGGTCGCTTTCCTAAACTGCTCATATTCCGCGGAGGCGGCTGTTATAGTGGTGCGAGGATGCAGCTACAGGAGTTAATCGAAATCGTCTCATTCTGCAAAAGCAAACCATAACACACAATCGCATTGGGGTGAATTAGCCGCTGTGGTTATGCTCGTAAGTCCAAAAACGTCCGTTTAATCGAGGCCCGAGTCAGAGGGTCTATGCTTCAGTGCACATCTGTGATGATTAGAAGCTGTTTTATCACCATCAGTGCATTAAACAGCTCAATAAAACATGCACAAAAGCCAGTGGTGCTGGTTTCAAGCACATCATCCACACAGAAACCCCATCATGCAGATCTTTGCCTACCTGATGTGGGAGGACAGCAGTCTCATTATCAGAGCCACGACTCCAAAGCCTGCCACCACTACAACAAGCATCATCATCAAAAAAATACAAAAAAGAAAAAAAAGACGAATATCTTCGTTAAACCAAACCAAGACACTTACACCTTGCAGCTGCGATGTGAATATGTGGAGCGGTTCAGCTTTGGTAACTCCCACTCTCTCATGACGGGCCGCTATGAATCATGGGATTGTAGTTTTTCATTTGATTGATTAAAAAACTATTTTTTGAGCTGACAAATAAAAAAACATTAATTATTTTATTCATTTCCAAGAATTTGCTCATTATTTTTTATCAGGTTTAAAAATAAATTATATTTAAAACTGATAATAAACATTTTTCTATATGTGCTTGCAAATATGGACACGTATTGACAAATGTTTAGCCAAGAAATCATACATTTCAGAAAATACTTCGTTTATTTCGACTCCCCGTGTCTACGCACCATTCGTTTCTTTACTAAGCGTAAAAACGACATTACCCATAAGGCGTTGCGGTTGAAAAGGCGTCTGAGAGATTGCCAGAGAGATTGTTCCTGCACGATTCTATCTAAATTAAAGTAAATTTACATTAATATTTGCATTCTGTATGAAAATACGACAATAGTACTACAACTTATAGTTATTTTTTTTAACAACATTTATTCAGCAAATGTACAAACAGAAGCGAGTTACATAATGAGTAGAATAAAGACATAAAAGTACAGAAAGAACAACAATTTTATAAACATGCCATTAGAAGATAAATCCCAATTAAATTGAAAAATAATAATAAAAGAATATGTTTATACATATATAGGTAAATACAAACATATATTAGACAAAGTAAACTTAAAATATTTACAGGGGCATAAATTATATTTAAATTAACTTAAAGTTATCAAGAAGAGAAAATAATTTAAGGGCTTCTACAACTTATAGTTGTGTTTGGATTTTACGATGGGCAGAACCTCGGTCGCGTGCGGTCACGTGGTCCAACACGGAAGTAGGGTTCTTGTGATTTTTGTTTTGCTGCGGAACCAAGAGCTACTTCATATATATTTGTTTTAATCATCTGACAAAGCATATTTTTTGGCAGATTTACTTCGTTTTGCTCGACTAGAGTAATTGTACTCTACTGTTAAAAAATAAAAAACAAAAGAACACTAAAATGTCGTCGGAAGAGTTTGAGAAACTTCATGAAATGTATAAATCTTTACACGAAGAACTGAAACTGGTTCCTGATGCAGTGCTGCGAGCACACGGAGGTAACGGGGAAATAAGTATTTACTTCCTCTTTAACTACTTAATCTTGGTTTTAACAAGCTACGTGGTCACTGATAGTAGGCCTTACTTCCATCACCTTCATTTCTATTTTCCCCTTTAAGTTCTCGCTCTTTATTTGATCCATATATCTGAATGAAGTTCTGCTGTGTTTCTGCAGGAAAATACATCCACAGTACTGTGCAAATAGCTTAAAGGCATTGATGTGAGCAGTGAGTGTCTTTCTGCAGCAAAATCACAAACCCTTATTAGTTGAAACTTCATTTCACACAACGTTCATATATATATATGAACGTTCATATTCATATTCTCTACGTGCAATATTCATCTGTGCAACATGTACAAAATTCTGTGCAATATTTCTAGTCTCCCTGCACTATCTACACTTTTACTCTTACATTAGCCTTATTTATTGAATATTTGAATATGTGTGAATATTTTATATATTTTTTTGTATTAGTATATTTATTTTATTTTTGCCTTACTTTATCTTAGGCTTACCTTTTTTAAAAAGTAACTGTTTTACTTATTGTTTTTCTTAACACTGTGTTTGCTGTCCTGTAGCTGTAGCTGTAAAACAATGTGAAATTTCCCACTTGTGGAACAATAAAGGATTATCTTATCAGTGTAAACAGTAGTTGATATAGTGTGAGCTGGTTTGGATGTAGAGTTCTCCAAGCTTCCAGCCATTGCATTGAAATGTGAAGCTCCATCAGCACCTGATATCATCTAATGAAGGAGAGATTGAGCTATTTGATAAGAGCTACAAGTGACAATGGGCCTCCACCTGGGAGTGGTTAATCAAAATCAGAGATATCACTGTTTTCTGTGTATTCATGTCTTTTACTGACTTTGTTTCTGCTTGTCCCAGCTAAACAGCCTTTAAACATATAACTTTTTGGTGCCTCAGTTCTTTTTACAGTTCACTGTAGTATGCTAAACTGTACACATATATTTTTTGTAACTGATTACTTGTACAATCGTGGCCAAAATTTTTGGAATGGCACATATACAAATATTTGCTGCTTCGGTGTTTTTTTTATTTTTTATTTTTTGTCAGTTGTTTTTGTGGTGTATTGAAGTATAATTACAATCTCATTCCATAAGTTTCAAATGCTTTTATAGACAATTACATTAAGCCATGGACCCAACATTTCAGTTCTCACTTTGGCCTTATCATGCTGGAAAAGGCATTGTTGTTCACCAAACTGTTCTTGGAAGGTTGGAAGAAGTTGTTGTTGGAGGTTGTTTTTGGTACCATTCTTTATTCATAGTTCTTATGCAAAATTGTGAGTGAGCCCTCTCCCTGGGATGAGAAGCAGCCCCACACATGAATGGTCTCAGGTGCTTTACTGCTGGCATGAGACAGGACTGATGGTAGCACTCACCTTTTCTTCTCCAGACAATCGTTTTTCCAGATGCCCCAAACAATCGGAAAGGGGCTTCATCAGAGAAATGCATCTACCCCAGTCCTCAGCTCCAGTCCCTGTACTTTTGGCAGAATATCAGTCTGTCCCTGATGTTTTTCTTGGAGAGAAGCGGCACCTTTGCCGCCCTTCTTGACACCACCTCCTCCAAAAGTCTTTACCTCACTGTGCATGTAGATGCCCTCACACCTGCCTGCTGCCATTTCTGAGCAAGCATTGCATTGGTGGCACCCTGACCCCACAGCTGAATCATCTTCAGGAGACTGTCTTGGCCCTTACTGGTGCCCTGAAGCCTTACATATAACAATTGAACCTCTCTCCTTGAAGTTCTTGATGATCCGATAAATGGTTGATTTAGGTGCAATCTTAGTAGCAGCAGTATCCAGCCTGTGAAGCCCTTTTAATGCAACGCAACAATGACTGCATGCGTTTCCTTGCAGGTAACCATGGTTAACAGAGGAAGAACAATGATTTCAAGCATCACCTTCCTTTTAAATCATCCAGTCTGTTATTCTAACTTAATCAACATGACAGAATCATCTCCAGCCTTGTGCTCGTCAACAGTATCACCTGTGTTAAGGAGAAGATTACTGAAATTATCTTAGCAGGTTCTTTTGGGAATAAATGCAGTGGAAATGTTTTTCTTTTGGATTTTTATGGCAAAGAAGGACTTTGCAATTCATCTCATCACTCTTCATAACATTCTGGAGTACAGGGGGGCCTTGACTTATGTTGTACTCGACTTACGGAAATTTGTGGTTATGTTGCTCTGTCTTTTTACTGTGTTGTGCTAATTCCATGTGCACTGTTTATTACTGTGATGTTTTTTACCGTTAGTGTTGAATTAGAGTTTATGTGGATTGGTGGGTGAGATGGGGGGTTAATAGTGCACTGTGTTAATGTGCAATGTGTTTACTGCTGTGGTGAATGTTGAAGCATTAAAAATAGCATTTCTATTTGGAGCAACATTTCCTAAATGCTTTACTGTAATGTGAGTACTCATGCATGTTGCTGCTGTTTAATAAACCTTCTGCAGCATCTACATACATGAGTACTCACATTAAAATCGAGTTCTGTCACATTCCCCCGCTGTAACTCGAGGACCTCACTGTATGTAAATTGCCATTATAAAAACAGAAGCAGAAAACTTTGTGAAAAACAATATTTGTTGCATTCTCAAAACTTTTGGCCATGACTGTACTTACTTATTCCTGCACACTTCTCTCACTTTGGAGTTTTAGCATTTTATTCTTTGACAAAATGAGTGTATACTTTAAAATGAGTATCTTATAAAATGCATAGTTGTCCCTACATGTGGCGTTTCTGTTTTCACTTCTGCATGGTAGTGTAACGCAATGACTTTATATGCAAATTTTCTTTGTTAGAGGAGAAGAAGAAGCTGGTGAGAGTGTTTGATGAACGGCTTGGGGAGGCAGAGGAAGTAGTAAGTACATTTACAGCATGTCGATAATTGTGTGTTTTAATGTGTCTGTTTGACATATTTTGTCATAATGTCAAAACAGTGGGTAAATGAATTTTTTTAGGATTTGATAGACTTTTATTTTGGCACAAGCGTCTTTTGTGATATTGCTGCTGAAGTCTACAGGATGGCACAAGACCTTCTTTTGTCGTAACAGACAATTGGAAAGGAATTAAATGGGACTCAAGTGAGAGCGGAGTCACATGTTAATTTCATTATGACACGTTTTTGTAATATTTAAATGTATTTATGTACAGTTGTGCTCATAAGTTTACATACCCTGACAGAATTTATGATTTCTTACCCATTTTTCAGAGAATATGAATGATAACACAAACTTTTATTTCACTCATGGTTAGTGGTTCGCAAATTATTATTAATCAACTGTGTTTAAAAAAATAAATCATAATCACAGCATAAACTACCCAAATGACCCTGATCAGAATTTTACATACTCCAGGTCTTAATACAGTGCATTTTTTACTTTAACTTTAATGACAGCGTGAAGTCTTTTGTCGTAGCTGTGGATGAGACACTTTATCTTCTCTGATGGTAAAGCTGCACATTCTTGCTGCAAAAAGCCTCTAGTTCCTGTAAATTCTTGGTGTTTTGCATGAACTGCAGGTTTTAGGATCTCCCCAGAGTGGCTCAGTTTTACTGAGGTCAGGAGACTGAGATGGTCACTCCAGAACCTTCACTTTATTTAGCTTCAGCCAATGACCTGGTCTTGTGTTTTGGATCATTGTGATGTTGAAAAGTCCAAGTACGTCCCATGTGCAGCTTCCAGGCTGATTAGTGCAAATCTTCCTCCAGTATTTTTTGAAAACCTACTGCATTCATCTTGCCATCAATTCTGACTTAATTTCCTGTGTCTTTGTAGCTCACACATCTCCAGAACATCAGTGATCCACCACCGTGTTTCACAGTAGGAAAGGTGTATCTTTCATCATAGGCCTTGTTGACTCCTCTCCAAATGTAGTGTTCATGGTTGTGGCCAAAAAGTTCAGTTTTAGTCTCATCACCCAAATGACTTTGTGCCAGAAGGTTTGAGGTTTGTCTCTGTGCTGTTTGACATATTGTAAGCAGGATATTTTATGGTATCTGTGTAGTAATGTCTTTCTTCTGGCAGTTGAGCCATGCAGCCCATCTTTCTTCATCTGCCTCCTTATTTGTGCATCTTGAAACAGCCACAACACATTTTTCAGAGTCCTGTATTTCACCTGAAGTTATTTGTGGGTTTTTCTTTACATCTTGAACAATTCTCCTGGCAATTGTGACTGATATTTTAGTTGGTCTACCTGACCGTGGTTTGGTTTCAACAGAACCTTTAATTTTCTTCTTAATTAGACTTTGAACACTGCTGATTGGCTTTTTTTTAAAAATATATTTTCATATTTCCCTTTCCTGTTTTATAAAGTTCAACTACCTTTTCTGCAGATCCTTTGACAATTCTTTTGCTTTTCTCATGAATTAGAATTAGGAAAAGGTCATTGCAGTGTTCGCAATAATAAAGTTTCAAAGTGAAATGTTGCTGTATTTTACTGTCTTTTTAATTTTAATATTATTACTTTTGTTGGTTGTCTTTTAATGCCTGGTTCCTCCTTTCAGTTCTGTTATTTATATACTGGCTGAAGTTAGTATCTTTATTATAATGCCTCTATCGCTCATAATACATTTAACGTTAACCTTGTAAACAGAGTGGATTTAAAATTGAGTTTTTGAAAACATTATTGCTGTATTACAGTAATGTAAAATAGTTCAGATGTTTATCATTATACCTACACCATTGCATGCTGGGTATTGTAGTCTTGTTGCAATGCAATACCATGTTACTTGCTGCGTAACATCCATTGGTTTTAGACCTGAAAGCCCCTTTAAATTAGCTGCTGACGGGTGAGGAACATGTTGTTCTTGGTGCAAACACAGCCAAGATGTGAAGTAATTAAAGTAGCTGTCAGACTTGGACTTACCTTAGTCAGGTGACATTCCCACCTGGACATAACGTGGTGCTGGTGCCACAGGAAGGTCATCTGCCCCTTTAATCAGCACCAGGAACATTGCACAACATGGAAAATCGCTGTGAGATAATGAGCTCCAAACCTCCGAAGCTTATTTGTGTTCTCTGCATGGTGGCACCTCATCCAGACTGCAGCTGTTGGGACTTTCTCAGTCACTCGTTCCTTCGTCTTTATGGCACTTTGTGCATCTCTGGGACTCGAGGCCTTTGATGAAGTCTACACTCCTGCCTGCATGTATGTGTGCTTCCATAGTTTGAATGACCTTAACATGCGAAAGCTCGAATTATGTTTAAGCTGAAAGGAAACATCACGGCGCGTGAGGAAGGCTTGTGGTATCACCATTATGGTAATTTATGTTCCTGTACCTGGAAGTTGCTTTGGACAAAAGCGTCAGCCAAATAAATGTAATTCAACGTTTGTTCCTGATTTAAAGGAATAGTTGAGTAAATTAAGTCATATAGCTAATAAAGGTGAAAGACAAAACTGATATTGTATAATCACAATATATTGTGACAATTTTCTGGCTTGGATAATGGAGTTAAATAATGGAGACTAACACCAAGGTTTTTATGCTTGAATTGGGCAGCAACCCATTGCTTTAATAGAGCTCTGAAAAGAACTTAAGTACACCCCAACTGGCATAGCACACACAGCATTAAGGCATTAGCACCCGACTAACTTTGTATGAGCCCAGCCATCAATCCCAAGACCCGCCCACAATGACACAATCACAACAGTCCCCCGAACAGACCCATAACACAACAGTCCTTCCTGTGGGGTCATGTGGCGTAAACACGCCCCCCTAAGCCTCAGCTCTGATACAATATATTATGTACAGTACTGTGTAAAAGGCTTTTTTTTTTTTCTTCAACAAAACATGAGTATTAGTATAACAGTAAACACTGTGTCAATGTGTTGGCTTGACCTCTCCTCCCTGAAGCCCAGTGTTACTTGCAGTTGGCATCAAATCCCTGGGGTCAATGGTTTTAAACCCTTTGTGTAGAAAACTAAGACTTTTGTACAGTACTGTGTGTGTTGGTGAGTAAATTGCCATTTTTTGTAAATATTATATTTTCATGGGACAATACTGAAGGGACAGTGCTCAAGATATGACACTGATGCAATGTAACATACGTGTACCACTTGCATTAGCATAAATGGCTAATGGCTGTGTAATGTCTAAACAAAAGTGAGGACACCCTTAAGTGAAAATGTCCTAATTGTGCCCAATTGGCAATTTTTCCTGCCTGGTGTCATGTGACCTTGTTAGTGTTACAAGGTCTCAGGTGTTGAATAGGGAGCATGTGTGTTAAATTTGGTGTTATCGCTCTCACTCTCTCTCATACTGGTCACTGGAAGTTCAACATGACTCCTCATGGCAAAGAATTCTCTGAGGATCTGAAGAACATAATTGTTGCTCTACATAAAGATGGCCTAGGATATAAGAAGATTGCCAACACCCTAAAACTGAGCTGCAGTGCAATGGCGAAGATTATTCAGTGGTTTAACAGGACCGGTTCCACTCGGAACAGGGCTCGCCATGGTCGACCAAAGAAGATGAGTGGAGAAGAGGTTTTCTTTTGAAAATGGACGTATGAGAGCTGTCAGCATTGCTGTAGAGGTTGTAGGGGGACAAAACATTGCAAATTGGTCTGCATGGCTGTCGTCCGAGAAGGAAGCCTCCTCTACAGATGATGCACAAGAAATCCTGGAAAGAGTTTGCTGAAGTTGAGCAGATTAAAGACATGGGTTACAGGAACCATTTCCTGTGGTCTCATTTAGACCAAGATAAATTTGATTTAGATGGTGACAAGCAGGTGAGGAGTAAAAGACGGGTGTCTTGCCTACAGTCAAGCATGGTGGTGGGAGTGTCATGGTTTGGGGCTGCATGAGTGCTGCCAGGACTGGGGAGCAACAGTTCATTGAGGGAACCATGAACACAAACGTGCTGGGAAATACTGACGCAGAGCATGATCCTCTACTTTCAGAAACTTCATGCCCAAGAGAGTTAAGGCAGTGCTGGAAAATAATGGTGGCCACACAAATAATTGACACTTTGGGCACAATTTGGACATTTTCTCATAGGGGTGTACTAACTTTTTTTGAAATACTGTACATATTGTATATCAAAACAGTGGCTAAAGCATCTACTTTTGTTTTAATATTTTAAAAATGTATTTAGAAGAAGACTTTGTTTGCATTACAGCGGAAACTGGAAAAGAAGCCTCCATCATGGCTGCCTGTTACCGTCAGCAACATCACACACCTGCCTCAGATCCTGGGTATTGCAAATACACTGGCTTCTCTCAAACCAACAGCTCTTCAATAAGTCGGAGCAGACTTCTGGGTGTGGTTTAGAGCTTGGGGTCGGACCACACTCCCCACAGTGAGCCTCATGAACTAAATGGTCCACTAGCTCCCTAATATCCTCCTCAACAGGTCCCAGTGTAATAAAACGACTAGAGTCTATGTTGCTCACTTCACCTGGAGGTGGTCTTAATGTTCTGGCTGATATATGAACAAATTCAGACAGCTATTTTAGGCGACGTCGGCGTTGGTGGCATCATATCAGCTGCTTTCATCCCAGCTAAACTGTTTTTTTCTCGAGTTTCTTCTGTGCTGTTTTCTTTGTGATGCCTAGGCCCAAAAAATGGTGGGAATTTATTATTTTCTGCCAAACTATCCCTTTAAAGGTCCCTGACAGTTCTCACCTTGTCTCTCCAACTCTGAGCAATTACACACACCTGGGGACCCCTTACATGAGAACGGGGGGCCGCAACTGTCATCGGGGCCCGTTCTCGCAGTAACGCCCTCGTCACGCCGCGGCCAACAGCCAGCGTTTATTTAACTTGCGACTGAGCCCGGGGATGAAGAATGGCGGCGTATATTGGACTCGCAGGGGCCGAGGCCACGGCCGAAAGAGCTGTTTGTTTTTTCAGACGCGAGTTAGTTAAGAGTGAGTGGTACCGTGGGCCTTGCGGCGGGGGTGCACTTACTTGTTAAGACGTTTAAAGCCTGATGTGGATTCACCGATAGCACGTTGTGATGAATGGCTGGTCTGACGCACAATACAAAACCATTAGCCTCTGATCCGGCAGCCCCTCCCCCGACACTGATTGCAGGAACTCGAGTACGTACGTGATTTTTTTACGCTTTGCCTTATCTGCAGTGATTGTAAGTCATGCCACCCCGTGATGCAGTGAAGGTCGGAGGTCATGCGAGATCTTAACTCTGACCTGCTGTGGGCTGGTGAAGCAGAGCGGTGGTGACAGCTCATTTTACTGACTGGCTATTAGTTTGGGGGCGGGACGCAGGGGGAGCTGCCAGGGTTGCTACATTTATTTATTTATAATACTGGAGAGGGCTTCATTCCAGCCGTCCTCATGTTCAGGAAGCTATTGCTGCTGCACCTGGTCCTGATCTCGTTCTCCCAACCTCCTCGACAATACTGAGTAAAGAAGTATCGTAAACTCTTTGGGGAGTCTCTCTGGGGAATTTATAACCTTGCCCACCATCTTGTGAAGATCAGGTCCCCACAGGTATACGTGAGCCTGACCCACTTGGTAGATACTAACTACTGCAGACCTGGAACACAAGGCCTGCTGTTCTGGAGATGATCCATCACTTGTCAAAGTGGCTCAGATCTTTGCCCTCCTGCTTCCAGCACATCACCTTCAAGAACTGACCGCTGCCTAATATATCCCACAGTGAACAGAACCTGGTCCAGCACATCGGACTGCAAAACATATTTTAAAAACTGAACAAAACTAGGTTCAGAGAAATCTGCTCTTATGCCTGTTGCTGTGTAGGCTTCTTTTTTTTGCTAGTTGAGAAGTCGCTAGAGCAACTGCAGAGCAGCAATTTCAGACCAGTGGCAATTATTATATACATCAACCATCAAACCTTTATGCTGGCTGTAAAAGCTTAGTTTTGGAAGCTATTTTTTTGGCTAATTTCATTGCTGATTAGCCTAACAGTCGCTAAGAGAAACCAGTGAGCGCTAACTGCCACTAGCCTGAAAATGCAGCTGTGAAACCGGTCACCTCTGTATTTTATTGTAATTCATGTTCTGCTTGGTTGATAGTTACACAATGTGTTTTTACAACATGTGTGTATGTTCTGAAGTTCCTACCGTGTGCTGGCTGTGATTCTGTGTTTGTGCTTTAGTCCTGGGTGGACTGTCAGATGTAAAACGGTGAAAATATAAGTGTGTAAAAGTGACGGTGTATTGCCTGGGATGCTGAATTGCTGCTGCATCAAGAGCTAGAACCTTTTAGAACGTTTGTTAATGTTCCAGAGCACACGTACAGGTGTGATGGGCAGCTGTGCAACCCTCTGATGTTACACACTGTATGTTTGATGCAATATTCAACAATTCAGTGGACTTTTGAATAATTACCTGAAAACACCTTAAAGTTGGAACGGTTTGTAAAATGTAAATAAAACAGAATGCAACGTTTTCCCAATCTCAGCACATTTTATTGAATTCGATGAGCAACACGTCTCGACAAAAAGAAACAGCTGGAGGAACATTTTGCAGCTAATGAGGTTCATTGGCAACAGGTCAGTAACATGACTGGGTTTTAAAAAAACGTGTATGAGAGTCTACAAATTGTGGACCAATTTCAGAATAATGTTGGTCAGTGGAGACTTAATCTCATAGCCTATTGCAGTGGTCACCAACAACTGGCCCCCTGACCAGTACCGGGCTGTGTAGCATTTCGTACCGGGCCGTAAAAAAAATGACAACTTAAAAAAACAACTCAATCCGTAGCATCAACTTTTGCCGGTATTCTGGATGAAAGTCATGGCAGAAAACCCTGAGATCGTCACAACAGCACTGAACACTTATTCTTAAAGGATCATTTACGTGTTACCATAGTGACTAGAGAGCATGAGGGGCAGAGCAGGACGTTACTCTGATCGTTGTTGGCGCATTTCAGGAGGACTCTGCTAATAAAGTTACATAATTACACAGTGAATTCACGTTTATTATTATTATATTTACAAAATACCACAGTTTTGGTCGTATCCATTTTATTTTGTTGTTTTTATCCACGACACCTTAAATGCTGGTCCATGAAATATTGTCTGACATTTAAATCGGTCCATGGTGCAAAAAAGGTTGGGGACTATAGTACACATTTAAAGATTCAGATTTTTTTTTTTCTCAATAAGTAAATTTACCCAGGTTGTACATTTTTGTTCATTTGTGAATAAAATGTTTAATGTTCAGCAAATCAATGCATTGTTTGCCCCTGAGATCAGAAAGTCGCAGGTTCTAGTCCCTGCACGGGCACCACTGAGGAACCTGAGCAAAGTACCGTCCCCCTTCACTGCTGCCCGGGCGCTGGTGATAGCTGCTCACTGCTCCACGTGTGATGGGTTAAATGCAGACGACACATTTCGTTGTGGTGCAGTGGTGTGTTCACAATGACAGGAAATCACTTTCACTTCTACAAATATTTGTACAACTTTTTTGGAGTTGGGCTTGTACTTTTTTTTATACTGTAGCCCATGTAAGTGCAGCCATTAGCTAATGGTTGGAGAAGAGGTCTGAGAACCAGAGGGTTGCTGGATCAGTCCCCAGGTCCAGCAGGAAAATTTGGGATGATATAACATGGGGTGAATAAACAGCCCTACAACCAATTTGGCTGAAGTGCCCTTGGGCAAGACCCCTCACCCTGTAGCTGCCCCAGGTTCAGGAGTGCAGCCCACTGCTCCTGGACTGTTTGGATCAGTCTGAATGCAGAAGACTCATTCACTGCTTCACTAATCTGAATCTCTGTACAAATCGCAACCAATGGTGCATGAGCAGTAGATGGACTGTAAACCTGAATTCTGCTTTTTTTTTTTTTTTTCCACCGTTCCCACGATCCGCTCTGCCTTTCTTCCCTGCGCAGGCCGCAGAAACAAAACAACAGTAAAACAATTTAAAGACGATCTGTCACGTGGCTAATATAAAACAGCTTTTAGCGGAGCTAATTGATGGCCTGGTTGACAGAAGTGGTCATAGTGTCAGTGGCCGTGATTAATGGCTGGTCGATTGCTGAGGGATGAAGATTGGGGATACGCTAGCCATGTGGCTCCTCTCTCTCTCGGGCCTGTTCTTCAGGAGCTCCTCCAGTGGGGCTTGTCTGGTTGCTGAATGGGCTGCGATCTGAGTGCATCTCTGTGGGGAAACACTGCCCTCAGACTTCTCTTCCAATTAGGCTGATGTTGCAGCGTGGGTTTGGTGGAGGGTTGCTCACTCTGAAAGAACTTCAGGCTGGGGGAGGATTGGCTCTACTTGTCACAATATTACGTTAAATCTGAGGCGACTTGGTTTCCAGTATAGAGCCTGATTCCCGGATTACATGCAATGGTGTCACTTGACAGAAAGACTAGCCCTTTAAAACGAGTTTACTGACGGTTTATTGTAGATTTAAGCATTAGTTTTGAGGATCTGGGTAAGTCCCTCAATATTCCCAACGAGGCCAGCCTTAGTTCTTCAACCTTTGGGATCCATTCTAACTTTCTGGTGCTAAATAAAACCCATCATCCATGGCTTTGACACTCACTTTGCACTTCAGTGAACCTTTGCTAATGTTCTACCTTCGTTCATCTCCCCAAACAGAAAATGAACACTTTCTAGAAGACTGTGCTTGAGCCGGTCGGGTTCTGTCAAATTCCATGAGATCTTTGGCTTCTTTCGGTTACCGCCGGCAATTCTGGGCAAAAACAAATCTCAAATATAAAAGATTCAGAAGTTTTTTGACATCTTTATGTTGCTAATTTAGCAGAACCCCACCACCACCAACCCCCCACCAAAGTAGTGCAGTGTGCTGATTGTGTTTCCACTTTTGTTTTGTGCTTCTGGATAGACTGTCAGATGTAAAACAGTGAAAATATAAAAGCTGAATTATCACTGCACAGAGAGCTAGAACTTCTTCAAATATTTTTTTTAATGTTCCAGAGCCAGTCATGGAACCCATTGCATGTTTGATGCAATGTTCAACTTTTTCGAACAAATTCGTTAACAATCGACTTATTACTTAAATTTTACGCCTGTTCCAAAAAAGTTGGGATGCTGTGTAAAATGTAAATAAATTTGCAAATCTCATATTAATCACAATGGAAAATAAACATATCAAATGTTGGATGTGAGCTTTTTAGCTCATTTTGAATTTGAGGACTACTAACTTATCTGATGGTTTAAAAACGCATCTTTTGAGGTGGAGTCTTTCAGAAATAATGATGTGTGGAGCTTCACTGATTTGCATGAAACAATCTCAGAATAAAGTAAAACTCTGACTTTCTCATCGTCTATAGTACAGGATACTGTGAAAAGACAAAATTACTTTTTGATGCATTTAATGTTTTCCATGTTCTATTGTGAATAAAATATGGTTACCGTGTTTCCACGACGATGGGCTGCCCCACATTATGGGCCCCGTTCTATAAGCTGCAGAAATGTTCATTTATGCTCATGACGTTACTGAATTTACTGATCTGAAGTAAATGCATGTAATTTGAACCCTGTAGTATTTACAGCTCAATACCAGTGACATTATACCATAAACAATGAAATTGATCATTTTGAACTTACTGATATCATTTCATAACGCAAGAACTACACTGTAGAGTTTAATCTTCAGGTTGTTGCTTTTGTAAAGTAAAGTCTGCAAAATCCGAGCGTGAAACCGGTGACGAAAGCGTGTCCAATATCCGTGACAGCAAAGCAGCACAAATCCAGTTCCTCTGCGACATTTATGGATCTGATTTTGTAGGATTATTGCGTTGCTTTTCAAACTGTTCATTGCTGCAGTAAACGGTACATTTTAAATTCAACTAATCATTTGGGGACGTCGTCTTTTGTACTGAATTATACTTATGTTTTTAGACAAGCCGCACCAATACCAGGTTTATACAACTCCTACGTCTATGGTTGGGGAAATCTGGTACTGAGATTTGCCTTTGAAAAGTGGTTTAGCATAATAGTCGCTAAGACGAACCTGCTGAAGGATCATTGCTGACCTCATGGAACCCCAATCCTGACCAGGGAGGGCTGTGAAGTTTACTGGACGATGTGGAGGATTGGTCCAGAGGAACAGTGTTTGAGCTCTTTCTACTTTCAGATGGATTGAGTTACAGTGCTGTGTGTATGGGTCTGTGCTCGTTCTCTCTCTCTCTCTCTCTCTCTCTCAGATGGGAGACAGAGTCTAGAGGGAGTAAGCGCGGCAGAAACCGCAGGAGCATGACGGAGCATTCCCAGATCAGTGCGTCACAACTGGCCAAGATAACCCATCAGTCATGTGCACAGCCAGCACCGGCCTGCGGGCCGTCCGTGCACTCATGGCACTTTTTGCATTGATGTAGGTTCTGTCCTTCTCTTAGCTGCTGTTCCTGGAGCCGCAGAGGTTGGTTAAAGTCCTGTAATGTTCACCCATCATCCAGAATATTTAAGCCTGTCGAAGTGAGAGTAGGTCTTGTGGAGTGTCCCTGGTCTGCAGTAGTTCTGAGGAGGGTCTTGGGCACCCGAGGCTCACTGATGTGTATGGTGTGATCCAAAAGAGGAGCTTCTGTTGTACAAATTATTGGCTCTGATGAGACACGGTCAGAACGCAGTTGGAGCGCGAGGGTCCCTACTCAGTATTAGACAGGTGGTCTTAATGTTGCGGCTGATGTCTCTCAAACACACGAGTAGCTGCGGGCAAACCTGTGAGGATGGAAGGAGTTCAGACCATGATGTTCTCACAATGACCTCAGTTTCAGCCCCTGCAGAGCGAAAGCAGCGACTGGCAGCACTTGACTTGGTTCCTTTCTCAATACGTTTTTTATTATTTTTATAATTCTTCCACTGTAATTTAACTAATGACCCGTGCAGGTTTTATATTCTAATTCTAAAAGATGGAAGCACCGGGGGGGGGGGGGAATGATTGTGCTGTGGAGCTTTTAAAAATTTTATTTTATTTATTTATTTTTTTATTTTTTTACACACAAGCACCTGCTCGTAACACCAAAGATTACAGCTCCATGGAAGCTTCTGGAAGTCGATCTTTGATAGCGTGGAGTCGGTTCATGTTCAGGGAGTCTGCAGAGGGGTTACTTAACACCACTTACTGCAGTGAAAGGAGATTTACAGCGGTCTTTTGTGGGAAGCTTGGGTTTAAAGTGGTTCATAGTCCACTTTAGGGAAAAGCCGGCTTGTGTTGTACCAGCTTTGAGCATTTTATGGAGGTTCACCAAGGAATAACTGGGGATTTAAGGGTTTTGAAGCAAAAACATTGTCCCAAATGCTTCATGTCAGGCACTGCACATGGTGTGATCCTGAACATTGTTTTGCACCACAGTTGTATCACGATGTTCATAAAAGATCAACACATCATTCTTATGAATCCTTCTGCTCATGGTTTGTCTACCGGCTGTTGCAGAAGTAGTCAGTGGGGTTCATTGAAGTGGACCTGGTGTATGTACATTGACCTTGTGTAGCCCACAAGGCTGTGCTCTGGACGACACTCGACCAGAGTCATGGTTCTCACCCCTGTTGCTCATTAGGGACTCGGACCCGGATTCTGTAAAGCTGTTCACTTGTTAAAGTGCAGTAGAAATAAAATTACATAAGTTTTGCTGGGTTTAACTGGTAATGGCCCATTATTCTAATGTATAAACAGGAAATGGCATGTCCTGTTTGTGGACTCTGTGATGGTGCCTGAGGGAAATGTAGACAACTGAGCGTTTAGATAAATAGCTATGAACTTGCTACTGTAGATAGAAGGAGGCACCTTGAAGCTCTACGTGGCAATGATTCCATATCTTCTCATTTACGTAGGCGATCTTTAGAGCAGAAATGACCATAAAGCCTTATTATTGCTACATGATTTCAGCCAACGCCATGGTGATCTCTACAATGTTAGCGCTCAACGACTTTTCGTTGCTGTGGTCGTGAGTCTCAGGCACAACCATATGACTGATCTGCGACCGGGGGGTTCACACTACAAGATCGCTCACCTGCATTAAAGAGTACCAGTTCAAACCCCAAATCCCTGTACGCCCGGAGTGATTCAACCACAAACCTGTGGTGTAGCTCTGTGGCCATGACCACCACCAAACCCAGTAGCTAGATGGAGGGGGGGGGGGG
>JBBIGC010000152.1:634462-645786 GCA_037576955.1 Lepidarchus adonis
AGAGAGAGAGAGAGAGAGAGAGAGAGAGAGAGAGAGAGAGAGAGAGACAGTTAGCATGTAAGGGAGAAAGAGAGAATTAGAAGTTGAGGGTTTATTGGCAGCGGTAGGTGAAGGGCTTTGAGAGCTTTGGCGTTTGGACGGAGTAAAGACAAAAAGAGTAAAACTAAAACCACGCGATGTGTTAACAGACTGAGCGCCTGCTTTAATTCACTCCAAGCTCCATCAGCCAGTAAACTACACGTCTGGGTCCATTCTCTTTATCCAGCTATGGATCCGTTTTTGGCATTCCGTCAGCTCCTCCACCTCACTCTGCTCAGCTCCACTTTCCTCTTTCCCTTCATTTCTGCTGTCTCACACTCCTGCCTCAGCCCACTCTCCTCAGCAACAGTGTGTCCTTTGGCTCCCAATCTAATCCTGAATGCTAAACCCCTTAAATCTCTCCACCTCGTACCCTAGTGCCAGACATACTGAAGCAGCAGTCAGTGAACATATTTTTCCTTTTGGACAAATTTTGCTCAAACCTCATTGGTAAAGTGCTCAAAAATCACAGTAGACAAGTCATGTGGCACTGGAGTCACACAGGAGTGTGGAACTCAAAAATAATATATATATATTTTTTTAAATAAATCAAACTAACATTTTTTAAACCATGGGTCAATGGAGAGCAAGTGAGAAGCTATTAGAATAACCGAGACCGGTCATTTCCTACATTTATTCATCATTTGAGGTTGAGAAAACAAACTGTATACTCTCTGTACTGTACAGAGTGAGTCGCAGTGCAGAGTGGGGGCACCAGCAAGCACAAGCAATACTGCCACCTACTACTGGAGTGTGAACCACATAGTAAACATAGTTGTGTATGTTTTTACAATTTTCTATTTATATAAATAACGTTCACATTGTATTACAAAACATCAAGATGATCATAAATACTAGTCTTTAGCTACACCCCTACCATGAAGATGTGCCTTATTAGTTTGAATTTAAATGCAAAAATTACTTAACAGATAATAACCATAATAATTTAAGGCACATATTAGGGCTGCAACGGTCTGACGTAGTTCTAATCCGATACCTGGGCTTTGGGTATGGACTGATACGGAGTACTGCTCTGATACCTGGGCTTTGGGTATGGACTGATACTGAGTACTGGTCTGATACTGTGGTAGTTTATAAAGTTAATTTCCAATTGAAAAGTCATTCTCTCTTAACCTTACTGAAACTGTGGGGCATCTCCCCTGCAGCTGTTGGAGATCACTTTAATCAACAATACTGAGTACTGAACTGACCGATACTGAGTACTGATCTGATACCTGGGCTTTGGGTATGGGATGACGAGTACTGATCTGATACCTGGGCTTTGAGTATGGGCTGATACTGAGTACTGATCTGATACCTGGGCTTTGAGTATGGGCTGATACTGAGTACTGATCTGATACCTGGGCTTTGGGTATGGGCTGATACCGAGTACTGATCTGATACTGAGTACTGAACTGACTGATACTGAGTACTGATCTGATACCTGGGCTTTAGGTATAGGCTTATAGTGAGTACTAATCTTATTTAAATAAAGTGTTCGTAAATTTGTAAAAAATGGACAGATTTTCTGTTTTGTTTCTTTTTTTCGCATATTGGTTGGAAATATCAGTTATTGGCCTCATTAACTTGCAATAATCGGTATCGTCATCTGCCCTGAAAAAACGATATTGGTCGACCTCTGATAAAGACAAAGCGGTGGAAAGGACTTGGGAAGATTTTGGCGTAGAACCCGCACATGATGAGGGGAGTCGAAACGTGGACCTGGTACATGACAGCCATTCCCTCCGTCACCTCAATATTGTTGGACATGCAAAACCCAACACTGCACCAGAATGAAGGAAGGCTGAAGGCCTGGTCCCAGCAAGGACATGCCCATTTTGCATGTCTGATATGCAAATTGCCTGCAAATCTGCAGAGCAAGTGCAGCTTAAAGCCTGAAAGAGTGTAAGCCCACTTACTGTTCATCCAACAAAGCATCCTCATGTTACTGCAAATGCAAAACTAGCCTGCAGTCCTTCAAGCAGTGATCCATGCGCTGCGCAGGTTTGGAGGAGGACTGTGTGTAAACATGTCTGGTCAAATCAATACTGCAGCCTGGTTAACGTTCTTAAATATCCCCCACACGGCGGAGAGTCTGTCAGCGCGATCTCACCGCCCATAAGAGCCTCCGACGTTTGACAGAGCGCAGCCACAATCTCCAGCGCCGCACCTATGACATCGGCTGCTGTGGCAGGAAGCGTTTGTGTAGCAGGAATGGCAGGAAGATGGATTTCCTTTCATTTCGCCATGTGACACTCGGGCATCTGTCTTCATCAAAACGCTCTCGCAATCACCAAGTACATTATGCAGATTTAGTTTACCATAAAAATCTAATCACTTCCACCAGGCTGCAAGGCTGGCGTATCCTCAGAAAGTCCGTTTAAATATGGAGTTCGTTGAATAAGGGGAGTTTTTTCGAATAAAAGCAGAAATCCGTCGCATTTCATTAAAAATAGAGCAGGGAAATTAGACGATATTTCACATTATTGTGATAAACTGTGGTCACAATAGGATTTTCTGACACTGTTAAACGCCAACTTATTTTTTCGAGCAGAGTGTCATTAAGTAAACTTACAATACTGTGGTGTAAAACACTGAATAACAATCATAATGTTCTACTCGAACATTCAGAAATTTTCCCCTTACGCAATAAGTTTTATTAAATTACTGTAACATTTTCATCATAAATCACCCACCTCACTAAAATCTAGACCTTATACTCAATTAAAATGCTATATATTAAAAATGGTTGTGTATCAAATTGGATAAAGATTCCCCACAGTGACTACAGCGAAACAGATCCACACTTAACAAATCTGCTTCAGCCTTCGAGAAAACATGGCCATGTCCGAGCGCTTCCGACACAATCAGACTAAGATAAATGACATGCGTCACAGATCAGACCACAGGACATTTGCAATACCACCCTTTATTACCGCATTACAGCTGCTGAAGGTAAGTAGGAGACTGGGGCTTAAGACAGGCGAGTCACTGGTTCAAGCCCTGGGACCAGCAGGGAACAGCATTTGGCCCCGCCAACATCCACGGCTGAAGTGCCCTTGGGCAAGACCCCTAACCCAAGCTGCCTCCCGGTGCAGATTTGCAGCCCACTGCTCATGGTATTTACATGGGAGTCACTGAAGGGCTAAATACAGAGGACACTTTCATTGCGCACTGTTCAGTGCAAGTTAAACAATTTGAAATACATATATTTTGGGGGGGGGGGGTAGTATACTCTGGCTTTACCTAGTACTCTTAATGCCATTTGCAAGAATCCACCAACATCCAAAATAAAATAACCAATCAGAGCCGGGAAGAGTCTTGGCTACTCATTCCCTCCCCCAACATGTGCTCTCACTCGCACAAAAACTGCTGATCTCTCCTTCGCCAACAACAGCTTACACAGCAAAGACAAGTACCATATATCTTCCAATAGTAGCCCTGGCGTTTATTAAAAAAATTACTGGGACGTCCCGGTGTTTAATAGAGGCGGCGTTTGTTGGAAGTGGGCTATTATTCTCCTCACAGACGGAATGGTGATGGTATTTACGGCTACAAAATGTCATGCAGCTTCTTCACATTTATTTTGACAGAAGATAAAGCATCAACTAAACTAAAATCATCCCTCCATTTGTTCGGCAGTGATACTTGTCTATGATTGGCTGCTGTTATTGTGGGAGTGGTTTAGCACCGAACACAGCGATAAGAATAAACAGAGCTGCCTAATATGTCAATAACCCTCAGATAAAGCGACAGAAATGAATAATTACGTGTGTTACATTCATATAACTTTCTTCAGAAATCAGAGGTTTGTTTTAAGCTGTTTCTGACCTTAGGAAATAAATTCTGTGAGGTACTTTTTAAAAATGGAGGGAGCAATGGGACATAAGATGCAATGCTAAGGTAACCACATGCAGACATACATTCACGCGTAGGCCACTTTATTAGGTATTCAATTCAATTTAGTTTTATTTCTATAGCGCTTTTTACAAGAGACGTCACCAAGCAGCTTTACAAGCTCCGGGTCCAAGCCCCTAATAATCCAAGGTGACGGAGGCGAGAAACACTCCCTGAACTGAGGAAGAAATCTTGGGAAAAATCAAACCTCAGTAGTGGAACCCATCTTCCTCTGGTCGACACCAGATTCCGTTTTTGTTTTTTTACATTTTTAGGACAAAACTTTACAATCTTCCAAAAAAAAATTATGGAAGTGTTGGGGATTTTTTTCTCTGATCTAGATATTTTTGCGATGTCATTCACTCTCTTTAGTCCAGTAACTGTAAAAACGGTTTCTCACGTCACAAAAAATCCTAGTTATTCACCTGCTCAGCCTACAGCAGTTAAGCCCCGCCCACTGACACTGAAGTTATAAGGAGGTTTTAACCTGAATGAAGCACAGCAAATCTGCAGAAACAGACTAGGTTAGTTCCTGTACCATTAAGTCTGACATGTGCAAATGAGCTGTGTTCTGATTGGCTACACCTTGTGAGTACCGGGTTGGACCCCCTTTAGCCTTCAGTTCTGCATGGCACAGATTCAACAAGGTGCTGGAAACATTCCTCAGATCTGGTGACTGTGGAGGCCATGGGAGCACAGCAAGATTCAGGAAACCAGTCTGAGATCCTTGACTGAGCTTTATCCAGCAGGAAGTAGTATAGTATGGTCAGCAACAATACTCCTGTGGATTCTAAGGGGTCCAAAGTGTGCCAGATAAAATGTCCCCCACACCATCGCCACCACCCAATAGCGTGTGACCTGGAGCGTCAATGCTGTCCAAGAAAAGATGAAAAAATGAGAAACACACACATGAATACAAATACAAACGCCCATTCCTTGCAAAGATCTCACAGAGGAGAGCCACCCAGCTCACATTACATGTAACCGCAAGAAAGAAGAACCAGGAAGAACATCAGAATTTGCCTAGGACCTCCTCCAAGAGCTGTGCCAAGCAAAACTTGAACCAAAAGGTGACGGTGAGAACGCATGAAATGCAAAATCTGGGGTCTTCTAATAACAAACCAAAGCAGGAGCGAGAAGAGATGGAAAGGAGCAACGTCTGAAGACATGGTGAGGATCTCCAGAGCTTCGAGAACATTAAACTGCATGGATCAGAGAGAACAGCTTGTGTACAGCGTATGAACAACTAGTGTAGAATCAGCACTAAGAGCACAGATACAGTCTTCTGATCTCATGTCAGCTATTTTTCTAAATGTGTTTGGTTAATTAAATAATTATTTTCCTTTGAAAAAGTACATTTTATGTACAAAATATGTTAAAAAGACTTGACCAAAGCACAACGTTTCACAGAACTAACATTTCCAGCCACCGCTGCTGTCCAATGCCCTACTGCCATCATTTCTAGGGACGATCCAATCATGGATTTTTGCCCCAGAGTCCATTGCGAAACTTTTATTATTGAGCGTCTGATAGAGTCATGATTCAATAGTTGCATTTTCCTAGGTAACAGTTACACTTCCGGCGCACTTCTGACAACTCGCATTGTCCCACAAAATGACGCGTGTATTACCCGAGTCCCAGCATGGCCTCGTCTACCTGTTTTACACACTTTGCTATAGGAGATCAGACAATCTGATGCACTTCAATATCTCATGCTTTAAATTAAGCGAGGGTTTAATCCAGTGAGCAGTGAGAACAAGTATTCACACTGGGTGAACATCAGACTCCAAATGTCTGTGGTAAATTTAATCACAGTCTGATAAAACTCGGATTACTAACAGTACACGTGGACATTGGGCCGATTTCATTTTCCACACTGATAAACAAAAACGATCAGGTTTAGGCTCCTTTATGCTCAAGCCGATCCTGATCAGAAAAAAATGACCTGATCTGCCCCAAAACCAATCTTTGAGATCAGACGTGTTTGAGGACCTGGGACACCTCTCCACACTTACAGTTAAAAAGTGGCTTCATTTTCAGCCCTAATGATGTGTCTGATCAGCGTTTCTGAAGTAGTGTATTCAGGTGTTTGATTTAACCGGTCAACATGTGCCTCCCGCCTCCTGACCCCCCACCTCCTCCCAGAGCTCAGAAGATGTGGACCATTACTCAAAAATGAGCAATTACTTGTGAGAAAAGAAAGGAGGAGAACTTTTAAATCAAGCAGAATCTGACCTGCATGTTAACAGGGGAGGTAATTACTGGGCTTTGCGGGACGCCCCGAGAGGGACCCGTTTGATGTAAGAAAAAATGTTTTTAAAAAAATTGAAAATCCCAAAACACAAAAGCAGAGAGCGGGTGCTGCCTTCACTTGTTAAAATATGAAAAGATGTAATAAACCTAAAGGGGGAGGAGAGAAAGGAGGAACTAAACAGGAGGAAATAGAACCGGATGGTAATTTGCCTGCTGAAGCACAGAAAAGAAGAAATGTGTTTAAAATTTTCAGTATTTTGGGAATCTCTTTAGCCCTTATCTATAAAAAATGTCTTTGATCATCTGTAACAAATTAAAATATGACCTCAGGGTAGTTGGCGGTCGCACTGTAGTGCTTCTAGAAATGGACAATACTTGGAAAGATGTGACGTTTATTTTTTAGCATCATCCATTAAAACTAAACAAATGGAAAAAGCAAGGATTGCCATATTTAAAAGAAATAAATTTATACATTTATTATATATACTGTATATATATTTTTTTTCCCCTCACACACAATATATATGTATACATACATACACACTAATATATATATATATATATATATATAAATAAATAATATTTTTATTTAATATTTTCCCCCCAGGTCCACAACTTGCAGCAAAATTCGACCTATGACACACGGCAAGGAACAGAACACTGTCGCAAGTCGAATTATGACGCAAGTTGAAGCTCCTTACATAAGCAAGACTAATGATGCTCATTGAGATGAAACATTAAATATTAAAGTTTTTGTGGCACGATATGCTCAGAAAGGCGAACTGGTGCCACGGTTACGATAACGGTTGTATTTCCCAGGTCTGTGCATTTCGATCATCACTGTGTAGAAGATCTGGTCTCTGAGCAGTTACACACACTGGCAGCAGAATCATCATCGCTTGCTGAACAGTCCCCACACGGCCGACAGACCCAGCTACCAGCCTGGGAGGAGCTTTACTGCTTTACACTCGTTCTCCAACCATGAATCAACCAGCACAGGAAGTCAGCAACACACACCAGCATCTGTAGTGAAACATGGTGTTGACGTCTGAACGTTCAGGACTCGCAGCTGAAGAAACGGTGAGAAAAGGGCACAAGCTCTCACTCCCCCACCCCCAGTGCAGAGACTCAGGCCTGGGAGGACTTTCCCAGAACAGGAAGAGTAAAACGAAAGTGTGACGACGTTGGAGTTGTGCTGTTACACAAGATCACTCGTGTGGAGACACGAACCAGCGACGTTCACCACAACTTCTCAACACACAAATCACTCATCCAATATCTTGTGTTCGCTGCACAGGTTTTCTAATGCTTGGTTTAGTGGGTGGAGGCGGGTGGGGGTGAGGTTGGGGGTTTCCAGATGCTTTAATTAGTAGCAACAGCGCTGCTCTTCTGCAAATTCTACTTCCTGTTTAAAGCCAGCACAACAAAACAACAAAATGAAACACTGCTATATTCTCTGTATGGATGTTATACCCCCACCCCCTGGAGTTATTGAGTGTCTGATACAGAATCTTGATCTGATATTTGTATTTTTCTAGATATCAGTGTCACAGTGCCTCTTTAGGTAAATTAGTATTATTCAAATCCAAAATCGATCTGCTCCACAACTGAATTCTATTTCCCTGAGCACCAGCGTGTCCTCGTCTGCCTGTTTTATACACTCTGCTTTATGAGATCAGACAATCTGATCTGCTTCAATACCACACACTTTAAATTAAACGAGGGGTTAATCCAGTGAGCAGTGAGTCCAAGTATCCACTCTGGGTGAACATCAGACTTAATATCTGTGGTAAATCTAATCAGTCTGATAAAACCCCCGTCATCTACATAAACCAAACCAGTATTGAAGCTCAATTTGCTAATATCGAGGTCAGAAAATATGATTCGAGTTGCCATGAGTCAATAATGCAATTATGGTGACCGTTTTAGCCGCAGGCGGAAAGACTTCCACCAAACCACGGATGCAGTAATGTAGCACGTGTTGTAATCTTGAACATTTCGCTGTAATTTGTCACCCAGGAGATTTTTGCAATGCTAATGTGAGATCTAGCGGAAGTGTTGTGGTCATCGGTGTCCCACTACCCCCACGGAGAGAAACCAACCAAACCCAGGGAGATGGCAGAGCCAGCGAGATTGTGACTAATCCCACCAGTTACATGGCCAGTTCTACTGTGATGAACGTGTTGGAGCCTCTGCTCTGGGTCTACAAGTGTGAGAACCTGTGGGGTTCCTGCTTCACCCGGTGTCATTCCAGTGCACCATCTCACCTGATGCACTAGGGCTGCACGATATGGACCAAATATCTGGATTGCGATTATACGATCATGTTTATGAGGATCGAGATCTTCAGTGAGAGGTCAGGTCACCAACTAGTTTTCAAAGGTTTTATTAGACAGAGAGAAAAAAATACAATTACAAGTTAAAAGTTTTGCGGAAAAACTTGAGAGAGAGAGAAGAAAGGTGTGGAACTCCGATGTCCAAATGGATTTTGAAGTCTGAGCACACCTGACCGATGGTCATGAAGTTTTTATGAGATACCAAATAAATGGGCGTGTGATGGGCGTTGTCACTCATCACCACTTCCACTCAGATTTAGTTAGTGCCGCAGAGTCTGGATGACTCGGTCAGGAGATATAACACGTGACGTGAATAAATCGAGATGCTCCGTTTGTCCTTGAAGGCCAGGAACAAAACGTTTTGTTTAAGATAAACTTTTTGGAGACCAGTGAGTCTGAGATAACGTGGTCAGATGGCCTTACATTTGTGAATATTCATATTATTTCATATACTAGTTCATGTGATGTCACAAAGCAACCCCATTTACATTTAATCCCACCCCTTCGCATGAAAGTTAAAACAAGCTTTGTGATTGGTCAGAGGCTCATTTGCATATGCATTTGCCGATACTTTGTTAATAATGTACAGAAGACATAGTGTGTGGGTGCAACAATTAATTGAGTGCAGGATCTAATGCACGAAAATTGCCCCCAATCAATCCGATTTCGTTTTTTTCTGAGATTTTTCTTGCTGATGAGTACATCGCTGCATTTTGCCATTAATAACAAAATGTCCGATTATAATCTGAGTTGATGAAATGTATCGAACCGAATCACGGGAAATTTTACAGTATCGAAAATGATCGAATTGTTAGCTACAATAATCACACCCCTAACATTGGACATCGCTAACCTGCACGTCGTCGCTCCTACTGTTTACTGCCTCACTCTGCACTCGAGGGCTTTAACGAATCATATTCTCCCACTTTATAAAGCCAGTCGTGTGATTAATCTCATGTCCCAGTTTAGTGCAGAGTTATCGGTATTGTGTTTGTTGCACTGTGGCATATGGAGGAACCTCGTCTCCTCACTACGTACACGTACACAGCTGCTGATGACAAAGTTTGACCTTTGGCTGTAACAGTAAGCTGGTAAGCTTGTAAAGCCATGATGGACACATGAATGGCAGTAGATCTCTGCTGTCCACCCAAGATACAAGGCCTCAGTTTAACCTTTACTGTGTCTTAAAAAAATCAATACAGTAACATATAGATTTATTTTCCAAATATATATTGAGTTCTAGTTTGAATTCTAGTTTCTAGTTTAGTTCTTACTGAATCCAAGAATTACTGCCATGTTTCTACAGATCCTTAGACAAACACTGAGCTGTTGTCCAGAAGAAATCTGGTCCCGTTTGCTAGGGCCTGAGGAACCACCATGTGTGTTATGGTAATGATTGATGCGACAGTTCATTGTTTTTAATATTAAAATCACAATTTGATTGAGTGCAAATATGACAAAAAATGTTATATTTATAACTGCCCTATATGATCCAATATCGACAACCATGCATAACTTCACAATAAGTTTTTAAGAAAAGCCACTCGAACGTAAAAGATGAATTTAAAGAATATAATTGCAACAAAAATGCTGATTAAAGAAAACAATACATTAAATATTTTTTTTCCAAAAAATTGTTCATCCCTAATTTAGCACATTTAAATGCATTTTTTTTTTTATTCTAAAATTCTTAAATCATTTTGTATTTATATAAAAAAAAAAGATAGTTAATTCTGTAATAATTTATATATTTATTTTCAATGTTCAATAATGGTGTGGGTTTTTTTTTATTTTATTTTTTAACAGACCGAAGCTCACTAGCCAAACCAACTCAGACTCCATTAACATGTCCTTTCTGTTCCACTGGTTAACTAACCGCTTGGTAGATGAATCAGGAAAAGCCCCTTGGACTGAAACCCCTGACGTCCACAGCAGTTTCACAATTAGGTGGAGATGAAACTGTGTAACTCGCAGCACTTTCAGAAATCAATTACCTGTGAAAGGGAGGATGAGCTCCTGGGGTAAGAGATTACATCCTTTACAGGAATCTTTAAAGTCATATTCCAGCAGCGTGAAGCTAATGACAGCAGGGAGGAGCCACGGGGCTAATGAGAGGAAGCTGGCTGACTGACGGAGTCCATGGAGGAGGAGTTCAGCTCCTATGTGGTGGAACGGCGCCCAGACCACGCGGCCTCCCTCCAGTGTGATCACGCTGCTGTAAGTGGAGGAGATATTTTTAAGTGGTGTGAAATAAAGCCGAGGCTTCGCTGATAGGCTGATAACATTAGTAGCATGGGAGCGATGTTAAAAGAGACATTCATACATAAACCAGCTTTTAATATGTCACGTATCCCATGATGCAGTATCCTGTAGCGCAGGGTTCCATCTCTCAGGCCTTGTCGTGTTTTTGTCCAGTGCACTCGGTCTTTAATTTCACACTTTCAATATTCATAATAAAAAGCCCTGACCGTCCGTCACAGACCCCAGACTTCACTGCCCCCATCATTCGTTTGTACATAATGTATCAGAATCTACAACACAAGTGCAAAAGTCTAGTAGCACTAATCTCAGCAGCAAAAGCACACGTTCCCAGTAGAATAAATGCAAACAAAATTCTAAAGAGTTGTGTGTGAATAAAGTAGTTGGTGTGTGTGTGTATAAAGTAGTTGGTGTGTGTGTGTGTGTGTGTGTGTGTATATAAAGTAGTTGGGGTGTGTGTATAAAGTAGCTGGTGTGTGTGTCTGTGTGTGTGTATAAAGT